>JAOTRH010439465.1:0-33318 GCA_034768845.1 Heliamphora exappendiculata | reverse complement strand
TGAAAGTTTAATAAAGATGTATTTTCTGGATCCCCGAGCATGAATTTTATGTCGGCGTTGGAAATTCTCCCAACAACTCTAACAATATAATAGCCATGTTTATTTAAAGGAAACAAACTTAATATTAGATTGACAATACTTAGACAATTTTATTCCATGATTGATTGCAACTAATGAGATCGAATAAAATATTTAGGGTGGCTTCCAAGTTCCATAAATAGGGAATAACTCTATCCTAGAAAATGGGTTAGATTAATAATCTATGATTGAAAAATTTATACTCAAATGTCAAAAAAAGAATTTATTATTTTTTAAAAATAGTATTTTACATTTTTTATTAGAAAAAATAGTTTTTTATTATTAGTTTTTGAAAAACAGTTTATTTTTATTTATAGAAAAATGGTTTATTCTTTTTTAAAAAAATTGTTTGTTGTTTTGTTTTTGAAGAAAACTATTTATTATTATTATTTTTTTAAAAA
Source organism: Heliamphora exappendiculata (assembly GCA_034768845.1). Taxonomy (NCBI): domain Eukaryota; kingdom Viridiplantae; phylum Streptophyta; class Magnoliopsida; order Ericales; family Sarraceniaceae; genus Heliamphora; species Heliamphora exappendiculata. Next base: position 32,839 of record JAOTRH010439465.1, on the reverse strand, counting down.
CTATTTTTTATTATTTCTTATTTCAAAGACTGTTTTTTAATTATTTTAAAAACTGTTTTTTATATATTTTGTTTTTTAAAAAACTGTTTTTGTAATAAAAAAAACTTTCTTTCTTTGTATTTTCTTTTATTTAAAAACTTGTTTTTATTTTTTATTATTTTTTTAACTGTTTTGTTTTTATGTTCTTTTTTATATATTTTTCTAAACCGCTTATTTATTTTTAACTATTTTTTGTTTTTTCTTTTATTTTTAAAAATATGTATTTTTCTTGTTTCTTTAAAAACTGTTTTTTATATATATTTTCTATTTTTAAAGCTATTTACTTTTCTAGTTTGGTTCATGTTGATTTGGGTACAATTGTGTAGTGTATTATTGACATTTTATGCATAAGACTTGTTTTTTAATTTATAAACAAAAGATTGAATATGATAATTTTTAATGTCCCATAAAATAACCAAGCATAAAAATGAAAAAAAAAGATATTAACAATGCATTGGTATTGTTATTCTAGGATTATTAGTGAGGAGAAACTAAATACTTCATAATTTTTACTCTCAAAATAAACATAGCCAATGTGTATTTAGAATCACCAATTGGACATAATTATTTTAGCAAAATAATGTGTATTTAGAATACCCGTTGGATTTCGCTATCTATAGAGGCTAGGTGCAACGGCGGAGTCAAAAATCTAGTTTAAAGGAGCACTAATTAACTTAAAATATTAATTTTTTATAACCAATAACAATATAATATTATTAAGACTTAAACAACTATTAATAAATATAAAAATTTGCAATGTATGTCTTCTCAAAATTTTGTGACAATTAAAGCAGAAACTTTTTTATACTAATAATATACATATAAAAAAGTAAGAGAGTCACGTGCCCCTCTAAACGTGCATTGACTCCTCCATTGGCTGGATGGATCCCCTACGAGCTGTAATGTTGTAAAATACTAAATTTACCCTTGTGTAATTTTGTTGTGAATTTGGTAAACCAAACACCCATGGGAGGGTCCCACCCTCCCCTCAGCCACAACTTTTTTTAATAAATAACTATATATAACACACATTGGGAAAATGATTTTTTGGGCCAAAAAGAATAAAGTTTGGGCTCAAACTTAAAAGTTGTTTGGGCTTAAATTGAGAAAATTTGTGTTTGATCCAAAGAATTAAATAATTCCCATGGGTTTTGTTTTGTTGGACTTTGTATGGTTTGTATCGCCTCTTTTAAAATATAGCAAACGTACTAAGTTCATATTGGGCTCAAAAATTTTTTTGGGTCTTTTATTCGTCTTGTGCCCTTTAATGGAAATTTAGCCTAGACTAAAACTTGGGCCTATGTTAAATATTTTGAGCCTTGATTAATTCTTGAATTTTGTTTGTAACGATCCAAGTGCATCGCTAGCCCAATAACTTCAATAAAGAGATTAACAATGTGATCTAAAAATTTAAACCAAAGTTACTAGTAGTAACTCACTTATTTCATTATATACCAGATATATTTTCTTCTTTCATCAATATAGAATAGAGTATTACAATATTTCCACTCAAATATGCGACACCCTTATTGCGTGGGTTAGTTTCTTCTCCTAGTTGGGATATGGATAACAGCGTATTAATAGACAAAGCAATCAATTAGCGTGCATATGATATACAACCGCAAGACTTTTACCCATCTCCAAAGCCTATACTTCTCTCTATCCATATTGCCATGAAGCCCGCACGGGATTAAAGTTGGCTCTGATACCATTTTATAATGACGCAAGTAGACCACTTGTTCAATAACTTGAATAAAGAGTCTAACAACGCAATTTAAAAATTTAAGCCCAAGTTATTAATAGTAGCTCACTTATTTCATTATATATCATGCGTATTTTTAATTTTCCACCGATGTGGAATAGGGTACCATAATTTTCGCGCTGAAGGGCAGCACGAGCACCCCCCTCCTTTTCTTTTCTTTTCTTTTCTTCCCAGTTATCTTCCCCAATAGCCCCCCTTCCCTATTCCCTTTCCCCCATTATTTTCTTCCCTGTTCTTTTCATTCTTCCTCCAACATAGCTGCCCCTATAAGAGCTCTTACTGTATTTCTTCTTCTTCTCTCTTTTTCCATAGAAGTTCATGCAAATCTTTATTTATTTATTATTTTTGGTCAAAAAATATTCCTTGGAATCTTAAATTTTCATGGTTAAATCTTGTTTGTAGATGTTCGAGAGTGATTAGCTTTATTAAAACTTTAGGGCTTCAACACCATTTTTCACAATTGTTGAACTTTAAGCTGTTTTTAGGAATTTTTAAATTTCTCTCCTTCAAGCCATCAAATGTAGTTTTTTTTTTTGACTTACAAATAAGATGCATGGATGTGACGAATATTTTTATAGTGATTAAATTGGTAATTTTGCATAAAATTGAATTATCCATGCTTAATTTCATAAAATTGAAAGAATTAATGGGGTTCTTATTTTAAATTATATTGTTGTTGTTCTTTAAAATGATTAGTAACAAATTAAATGTATTGAGTTTTGAAAATTTTAAGTTAATATTATTATCTCTTTCAAACTTTAAAAAAATAAAATAATAAAATAAAATAAAAATAATATTATCTTAAGATGGATGATCATTTTACATTTTAGGACTTTAATTTTTTTTCCGTAGTTACTTATAATGCCTATAATTGTATAAAAATCTCATATATGTAAATTTTCTTGAAATATATATACTTGGATATATATTCAATACAGATAGCTTGAATTGGTTATTTTATAAAAAAAAACGTGTAATATATTTGATAAAAAATAGAATAGTTTTCGAAATAGTTGTAAGGAATTTGTGGTGGTCACCTAAGTAATGAGTTAGACAATTTCGTTCATGAGTTCTATGCTTGCACAGGTGAATTTCTATACTCGAGAATTTAGTGCTTTAAAAGTAGCACTTGTCACGACTCACTAGTGCAGCAGGTGTGTCTAGGTGAGCTGAGTGACAGGTGCACTGCTACTATGATACATAAGTTTAGTGGTAAGGGATGGATGCCTACTCTTTTAAGCGTATCATATACCTCGTGGGCGGTTAACTCTGGTTGATTGAAAATTTAATAAAATAAATATCAAAATTGTTAAAAATTTATGGCTCTACTGACATGAGACATTATGTATTTTTATTTTACCTCTTTTGGCATATAATTCGTCTACTCCTTTCATACTTATATTTATTGGCTATTAATAAATATTAACCCTTTAGTGTCTTCATGTGTTTGGACATTCAGGTTCTACGGTACCTTATGATTAATTGCATTTTTAGAGCTTTCCCTAAAAACTATTTGAATATTAATTATGTAGTTATAGTAGTGGTTTGATAACTTTTCGTTATATTTCTTTTCGTGTAGATTATATGACTATTTTTTTGATTGGTTCGTAGCTGTACTTTGAATTAATGTACTTGAATATTTTATTTTGGTATTTATGTGCATTGATTTATGTTATTAATTTGAAATTAGAGATTTTAAATACATGCATGAAAAGTTATGATGAAAAGTCTATAATATATAATTGAGTTTATGGTTTTGTTGTTAAGATTCAAGCAGATGTTGTGTATTTTATGTTGATTACTTTTATTATAGGTTATTTTATAAAATTTTATACCATTGAATTATTCAAAAAACAAAGAAAACTACGTCAAGATTTTTTTAAATTTTAATAATTAAAATATTTTCTAAAAATTTGGAATGTGACTTTATTTGAGTTTTTTGTCTTGATTATACTTTGGCCTAATTTGAGTCTTGGACCTTGATTCATTTTTTACCTTATTTAAATATTGGGCTTGTCCCATTCATTTGATGTTTTACAAAAAAACGTTTTGTGTGACCATATTATAACTTAGGGTTTTATGACTAACGCCAGCTGTTGCGGCCACTATTAGAGTTTCTAGCAAAGTTCGAAAAAAATGGGTCTTTACAGTAGCTGTTTACCGAAAGGTTAGTTTATTATCCAATGTTCAAAGGTTAAAAATAGTATTTATAATTCAATTTTGTAGGAAAAAGATACGTATCTATAGTATTTATGTATTTATCGTCATCTTTTGAGGACATATGTCTACATATGTGTGTCTGTATATATATATGCACCATGTCATGCCCAAAAACGTAACAATAAAACCCACAAGGAAAAAGATAAAGAAACCCAAATTCGAGAATTTGAAATGAAGCCACGTCATAATTAATTAGAAGAAAACAAACATGATTTAGATTTAAACCAAAACGTTCCATTTCCTGGTAAAAGATGGAAGTAAACAAACTCACTTTTCATGTAAAACAACCATCCAAATAAGACAATTAAAACCAAAGAGGATGTGCCAAATAAACCAAGCCAAACCTTTTTCAAATAAAAATTTTCAAGAAATCCAACCCAGTAAAGACCGCTTGAGTAGACCCAACACCGCTCGAGCGGTAGATTACTCAAGAGCAGTCAAGGTTAAAAGCTGAAAATTTTTCTAAGTGTTAGAAATTTACCAAGTTTTCTTATACTTTGGATATGGTTTTTAATAAGCAAAACTCTGAAATTAAAATATTCATTTAACATTGAAATAACTCCAATCCTCTCAAAAACTTGAAATACAGCAATTTAAACCATAAAATTTCATACAAAAATTATGGGATAAACCCGAAACAACAACCAAACATCCTCACATGCATATAAATCATGAGTATACGATTTTAGGGTCTTATAAAACGGGTTTTCCACTAATTCAAAATACACTATTCAGATGTGGTAATAAGAATTATATTTACAATATACAATTCTCAAAAGATCCTTCCATGATTATAGGTAGTCCAAAATAAAATAACTCAAAAAGGTCACAACGATCGTTCTTCTCTTTCAGCTACTTTCTTTCCGTTGTCACATAAAATGGTTTATACAACATGAGCTGAGTTTTATATGAAATAGACTAAAAATGAACAAATGCATAAAATGCGATGATGGTTATATGAAATGCACAATAATGTTTTTATCCCAAAAGTCAAGTCCATTTCCAATCAAATTTTCTTTCACATAACCGCGTTTTCACATACAAAACCATAGTTTTAGCTTTCGATTTCCTTGTCATTTCCAAACCAATTCTAAGGTTTTCACATCCCCAATTTCATCCCACCTTTACCATAATTTCAAGGATTCTCATATGTTCAATTATTCCCAACCATTACTCAAGGTTTTGCAAACCCAATTTAATTCACGATTTTCACACTTTCAATTATTCTTAACCATTAACGAAGGTTTTTCAAACCAAATCCAATTCCTAATTTAATTAAATACTAAAATCTATACGGCACCTATAAACCAGAGCGTAGTTATCACAATCGGGTCACACGAGACCCAATGGATAACCACCAATTCTATAACCCGACACGGAGAGCACACATTTTCAACTTCTTTCGAAAATATCGATAGGTGGACAGTCCAAAGCACGCTTTTATGGGAGATTAACCCGATAGAATGGCATATCATACATGCGCAAATTTTCGGTCTTTTACCGATGAGCTACTTGAGCCCAAGTTAATTATTCAATCAAATCACACGGTAACTTAATTAGATCATTTTAATTAATGTCAGCGCGAGTCCAATTATCGAACTTAGTTTCTCTCGTCAAGCCCAACACAATTAAGATTCAAATCAATAATAATTACCAATATTCTCATATTTCACATATTCAAGTTAAAATAGCTCAAAATTCCCAACCAAATATTTAATTGTGTTTACATTCATCAAACTCATATGATTTCTTCAAAATTTCCAACCCATATTGCATGGTTTTCACATTTTATCAAAATTCATAAACCTTACACACAAATAGATTGACACAACCTCCAATTTATCAAAATTCAGGTCAATTTCACCATTTGAATTCACCAACCCAAAAGGCCTAATTTTATTCAAGATTTAACTGAACCAAAACCCTAACTACTTATTTCACCAATTAATGTATCTTTAACAATAACAGCAACAAGAAGGTAGATTTAACATAAATCACGCTTAAATCTATTAATTATCATACTTTAACAATAAATCCCAACCTAGAGTTCTAAAAATATACACATTTATGCTTTTAGGTAAATATAATAGGTCTACCACCTATATCCATATAATGATCAAAGTTAATCTTAGATCCTACATCTTAGATGACAAAACCACAAGAATCAACTTCTAGCAAGCTTCAACGACGAAAACTTTCAACCGATGGATGAAAATAGAGCTTCCAACACGTATAACAACCTCCCAACGGTGTTTGGGCAAGTGGAGAACAAGAGATGATCTCCAATGGGGTAAGAGGTGTTAAGGTTGTATATTAAAAATCATGAATTTTATTTGGTTTTAGTATTTAATTTAATTTTTAGTAAAATTATTTTTTCATTTTATGAGAATTTTAATAAGCAATTAATGCAATATCATTTTTTTAATATTATTCATGGATATCTTTTATTCTGTACAGTATTTAATTTGGTGTGTAGAGTACGGGTTGCACAGAGAAAATCAAATTATAGGCTCTTACATAATATAAGTTTTCATCACAGTATAGATGGAATTGGACAAACCATCCGTACGACTGTAGTACGAAATTTTAGTAGGACTGCTTTGATTATGAAAAATAGATAATATTGTCATCTATTGTTCCGACTCGATGTGCTAGTACACTTTGTGTGTATTGAATAAAACCACATTTGGATAATTAATTTTATACTGACTATATAAATTAATTCGCATACTAAGGTTATTATGAGTGCTTATACTCCTAATTTTAAAATTATTATTATTTGCGTAAATTTAATATTTATTATTTTGATTTATTAGATGATGCGATCTTTTATGGGTCTATAGTCCGAGTGAGTTGGATAGCGGTATTAATTATATGGTGAATATTAATTATTGACGGAATCCACGTCCTAATTGTTCAAAATTGACAATACTCTTTTAAGGAAGCTTATAAGTTTTAACTGGACCAAACCTTACAGGTGGATTTAATTATCTGGCAGTCAAATAAGTTAAGTAGAAAGACTTACGAAATTTTAAAAATATCGATTAAATTAAATTGTCATTAATTAAATTTAATTGGCGAGTATCAAGAATCTTAATGTGGGGAGATTAGTTAACTATTTAATAACATGAGCTCAATGCAAATTGGTCTTGAGATTATGGCTAAGAGTGTAGTTACAGTTCGTTAGTGGTATGAATTGTAATTTAGTATTTTATGAAAATTACAGAAATCGCTGTAAGGTTTCATAATTATAGAAACTGCTGAAAGGTTTGCATATTTGCAGAAATCGCTGGAAAAATATTTGGGTCACACAAAAAGTTTATGTCATAATTATTCAACGGGTTTCTATTATAGCCTATAAATATGCGGGCAGATTGAACTAAATTCATAAGTTATCTTTTAAGATTAAGGTTGTTCAGGTTTTACCGGTATCAGTTCTCGAAGGATCATAACCCACACTACGTTCGTAAATCGCATCGAAAAAATAGTTGAAGATCTGTTCGGAGCTTTAACTCAAAGAATCAAAGTTCGTAGTTGGAGAAACAACCAAAAAGTACTCATCTAAATTAGTTGTGGTGGCACGGATTTTATTTTCATCGTTCAACATCAAAAAATTTTAATCTTGAGCCTGTACAAATGCCTCCAAATGAATGATCTTGGCAATTCGCCTCCAACTATTGGTATCAGGGCTGTTTTGATTTTTTTACAGGTAATCGAGGGGACGGGTAGACTTAAAACTGTGCTAATTTTGTTTTGCAGGCCTTCTAATTTCGATTTTATGATCATTATTATATTCATATTTGATTGAATAGTTGAATGCTGATTATTGTTTAATTTTTAATCACGAGTGTTGATCGTGATAGTTTAAGTTTTTTTAGTTCGAATGTGAGTTTTCGGGACATAGATTTTTAATGTAAAAGTTTTTATTTGTTTTTAAATATTATTTAAAATATTTAAGAATATATATGAATGTCCAAGAACATGAATAACATGTGGCGGCATAACTGGTGACACCGATTGTGGTTTCGGGTGGTTCGGGCCACGGATCGCGGTAGTTTTTTTTATGATTTTTGTGACAAATATTTTGGTAAGTTTCTGTAGGTTTTATGCATTAAAAAATGTAGCAAAACAGCCCTAAAATTCAGCTAAAAATAGGCTCAAAAAATAGCAATCGGCGGTGGCGCAAGCCAATGATTTTCGGGACTATTTTTTGCCATTTTTACTATGGTTTTAGGGCTAATTTTGAGTAATTTTTTAGGGACAATACAACAATAAAATATACCTGAAAAGTAGTCCAAAATTGGCAAAAAATAGCTACAAAAAATGAGGCAAAAAGCAGGGCAAGGTGGTGGTTTTCGGCGGCGGCGACAGGCTGTTTCGGGGTTGTTTTTCAAGATTTTTCGGGCATGTTTTTGAGGTGTTTTTTTAGCAACATGCAACAGTATATCAGTGTTGAAAACAGCAGGAAACAGAAGGGAAAACAACCACAGAACGAGGCTCAAATGGTCAGCAGAACAAGGCAGTAGGGGCGGCAGTTGGGGCTGTTTGGCTCTTATCTAAACCTGTATTCAAGGCGCTTTTCGTTCTAATTTTTTGACAGAAAAATAGTATTTTTCGTAACTATTTGTTCACAGTATAAATGAAAATGGGCATACCATCGGTACGACTATAACACAGAATTTTAGTAGGTATGTCTTGGTTACGGAGAACAGATAATAGTGTCATTTATTGTTTTAACTCTTTGTGCTAGTACACTTCTTGTGTATTGAACGGGACACATTAATGTAATTAATTTTATACTGATTATATAAATTAATTCATACAAGGTTATTATGAGAGTGCTTATACTTTTAATCTTGAAATAATTAATTATTTGCGTATATTTAATATTCATTATTTTGATTAATTAGATGGTGCGATCTTATATGGGTCTATATTTTTGGTGAGTTAGATAGCCATATAAATTATATGGTAAATATTAATTATTAACGGAATCGACGTTTCGATAGTTTGGGATTGATGCTACTTTCTTAAGAAAGCTTATGAGTTTTGATCGGGCTAAACCCTACAGGTGAATTTGATTATCCGGCGATCAGATAAGTTAAGTGGAATGGCTTAAAAAATTTAAAGATATTGATTAAATTAAATTGTTAGGAATTAAATTTGACAGATATCAAGAATCTTAACGTGGGGAGACGAGTTAAGCATTTAATAACATGAGCTCAATACAAGATGGTTTTGAGATTATGACTTAGAGTGTAATTACAGTTCTTTAGTGGTGTGAACTGTAATTTAGTATTTTATGAAAATTGCAGAAACCGCTGCACGGTTTCATAATTATAGATAACACTGAAACATTTGGTTAATTGCGAAGGCTGAACCAAATAAATATACTGCACAGGTCCTTACTGTAACCCAATAAATATACGGGAAGGCTGAACCAAATTTATAACTCGTTTTCCAGATTAAGGTTGATCAGGTTCTGTCGGTACAAGTTCTCGAAGGATTGTATCCCACACTACGTTCGAGAATCGTATAAGGGAATACAATAGAAGGTATGACGAGAGCTTTAACTTAGAATCAAAGGTTCGTAGTTAGAGAATCGACTAAAAATGTATTCATCTAATTTAACTGTGGTGGCACAAATTTTATTTTGATCGTTCAGCATCAAAAAAATTTATCTGGAGCCCGCTCGATGATTGCCCGTCTAGTTATTTTTTTCAAAAAATCGTTAACAAAAACAATAATCTTGACAGTTTTGTCTCCAATAAAAGTATCAAATCACTACGATCCGACCGTGGTGGGGAGCACCTCTTTGAAAAGTTTGGGGACTACTTGTCATCAGAGGGGCTTATATCTTAGTTGACTGCACCGGACACTTCGCAGCTAAATGGTGTAGCAGAAAGAAGTAATATGACTCTTATGGAGATGGTTAGATCGATGATGAGTTATTTAGAATCACCTGACTCATTTTGGGGACTTGCGTAAGAAACAACGGCTTACATTCTGAACTTGGTACCTTCTAAGTCAGTACCTTTTACTCCTACAGAATTATGGACCAAGCGCAAGCCTAGTCTGAGACATTCAGATTTGGAGGTGTTCAACATATGTGCTAAAAGGAAACGCAGGTAAGTTAGAACCGAGAACGGAACCCTGTTTCTTTGTAGGGTATCCCAAGAGAATGAAGGGTGATTTATTTTATAATCGTAAGGATTAGAAGGTCATTGTTAGTACCAATACCCGATTCTTGAAAGAGAATAATGTTATGGACCACAAGCTCAAAAGTAAAATTATTCTGGAAGAAATGAGAGAAAATACTAGTAGAATGGAAAAGAAATGACAAGTCACTGATATCCCATTACCTCGTCATAATGGGAGAATTATCGGGCCTAGTGTAGATCCTGAACTGGGTGCTACCATTAACATGCCAAACGAGCATGTGGGAAATAGTACACATAGTTCAGATTTTGCACAATGCGTTACTACTAGTACACAGACGCAAGTAGTGCCTCGTCGTAGTGGGAGGGTTGTTCATCAACTCGATTGATATATCTTCTTAGGAGATTTTTTTAACAGGATCCCGACAAAACTGGATACCGAATCCTATAACTACAATAAAGCACTCAAGGACAAAGATGCAGATCTTTGGCAAAAGGTTATGAATTCAGAGATGAAATCTATGTATTCTAATTAGGTTTGAAAACTTGTTGAACCACCTAAAAGGATAAAACTCATCGGATGTAAGTGGATCTACAAGAGAAAGAGAGGAGCAGACGGGAATGTTGAAACCTTCAATGGTAAGCTTATTGCAAAAGGGTTCACTTAGAAAGAAGAGATCAATTATGAGAAAATCTTTTTGTCGGTAACCATGCTTAAGTCTATCCAGATTCTCTTATCCATTGCAGCTCATTTTGATTTCAAAATTTAGCAAATTGATACCAATACAGCTTTTTTTAACGAAAGTCCTGACAAGTGTATTTATAATGTATCACCAGACGATTTCTTAGCAAAGGGTCAGGAGCACATATTGTGCAAAATTAAAAGATTTATTTATCGAATTAAATGGACATCAAGGTCTTAGAATACTTGGTTTGATCAAACTATAAAGTCTTATGATTTTGATCAAAGTCCAGATGAGCCATGTGTGTACTAGAAGCGTGACGAAAGTGTAGTGGTCTTTCTAGTACTTTTTGTAAATAATATCTTTCTCATCGAAAACGATGTAGGGGTGTTATCTTCTGTAAAAGTATGATTACCTGGACAGTTTGATATGATAAATTTGGGAGAAGTTAGTCACACCATTGGGATCAAATTTTTACGAGATCGAAAGCACAGAATGTTGGGCTTATCACAATAAAAATATATCGATGACATTCTTGCTCATTTTAACATGAAGGATTACAAGAAAGAGTTTTTCCCTTTCAGATATGGAATCACTTTATCCATGGATTAGTGTCCTAAGACACCTGATGAGATAGAAAAGATGAAGGCGGTTCCTTATGTTTCGACAGTAGAAAGCTTAATGTATGCTATGCTTTGTTTTAGACCCGATATCTGCTTTGCCGTTGACGTGGCTAGTAGATATCAGTCTAACCTATGGCAGAAGTATTGGACTATGGTAAAGAATGTAATCAAGTATCTAAAAAGAACTAGAGATTATATGTTAGTTTACTAGGCAAACTGTCTAATTCCTTTAGGGTACATAAACTCGAATTTTTAGTCAAACAATGATTCCCATAAGTTTACCTCAGGATGCGTTTACCTTAAGAGGTGGAGATATTAGTTGGAGGAGTATTAAGTAGTCATGTATTGCTGATTTCACCATGGAGGCCGAACACATTGCAGCTTCTGAAGCAGCCAAAGAGGCTGTTTGGCTCAGGAACTTTCTGTTAGATCTAGATGTGGTGGCTTCAATTTGGTCGGCTATTATACTTTATTGTGACAGTAGCAGAACGGTTACAAACTCGAAGGAGCCAAGAGTCCACAAGAAAAGAAAGCACATTGCGCATAAGTATCACCTGATACGAGGAATTGTACAGGTGGGTAATGTTGTTCTGACTAAAATTGTATTAGGGGATAACCTTGCAGATCTTTTTACAAATAGCCTACCGGCTAATACTTTCGATAGTCATGTAGAGAGCATGATAGTTAGATATATGGCAGTATAGTTTTGAGTATAAGTGGGAGATTGTCAATGTTGTACACTAAAAATTATATATTTTATTCAATTTTAGTATTTAATTTTATTTTTAATAAAATTATTTTTTTATTTTATGAGAATCTTAATGAGTAATAAATGCAATATTATGTCTTTAATGTTATGCATGAATGTATTTTATTTTGTATAGTATTTAATCTAGTGTGTAGAGTACGGTTTGTATACAAAAGACCAGACTATAAGTTCTTGCAGTATATAAGTTTTTATTCACAGTTTAGATAGAATTGAACAAACCATCGGTACGATTGTAACACAGAATTTTAGGAGGCTTGTCTTGATTACAGGAAAGAGATAATAGCGTCGTCTATTGTTCCGACTCGCTGTGCTAGTACACTTTGTGTATATTGAATAGGACCACATTAGGGTAATTAATTTTATACTGACTATATAAATTAATTCACACCTTAAAGTTATTAAGAGTACTTATGCTATTAACTCTGAAATAATTATTAGGTGTATATATTTAATATTCGCTATTTTGATTCATTAGAGGGTGTAATTTTTTATTAGTTTATAGTTCCGGTGAGTTGGATAGCAGTATTAATTATATGGTGAATATTAGTTATTGATGGAATTCACGTCCTGGTTGTTTAGGATTGATGATACTCCCTTAAGGAAGTTTATAAATTTTGACTGGCCAAAATCCTACAGGTAGATTCAATTATTCGGCAGTCAAATAAGTTAAGTGGAAAGGCTTTAGGAATTTAGAAGATGTCGATTAAATTAAATTGTCAGTAATTAAATTTAATTGACGGGTATCGAGAATCTTAACGTGGGGAATTGAGTTAAAAATTTAATAACAGGAGCTTAATGCAAATTGGTCTTGAGATTATTGTTAAAGTGCAGTTACAATTCATTAGTAGTATGAACTGTAATTTAGTATTTTATAAAAATTACAAAAATCGCTGGAAGGTTTTCATTGTTATAGAAACCACTGAGAGATTTGCATATTTGCAAAAATCCCTAAAAGGGTATCTGAGTCATAAGAACATACTATAATGAAGTAAAAGCAGGATATGCAATCGGGTAGTATAGAAATGACTCGACTTCACAAGTTTCAAAACGATTTTTTATCCTGAAAACCGCACATTTTCGTATAATCCAAATAATGTCCAACAGTTTAAGAAACTATAAACAAAATGTTATTTTCAACTCGGTTCTCACAAACGACAATGATTCCTGTGCACTGACTCTGTCGCATCGGGAACAAAAATAACAACTATAAACTCTCGCCCATTAGCTTAGATCCGGGGAATCTAATGACCTGTTAGGTAATAAAAAGTTCTATACGGAGCTACAACAATAAACGTTTCCCACTAGGGCAACCACTTAATTTACGGGGATTAACCCGAATAAGCGAAACACCTACTTGCACAAAATTTTTAGATTTTCACCGAGGAGCAATACCGGCCCAAATACACACACATTGTTACAGCACATCTATGGAATCATTAAAAATATGTAGCTCAACTACAAAAACGTTTATAAATACACACTGTCAAATACAAAACGTCCAACAGCATTCTGCCACCTCATCCACTTGACCATGATGACCAACCAACATTTTCAAAATGTTTCATCATTCCAACCGATTCGTTTAAAAACAAGGCTTAACCCCAAGGGTTAGCTCCAAACCTCCAAAACTAAGTTTACGCAAGATCTACGTAAATCCTTCTGGTTTTCAAAACTCAAATTTTCGAAAACTACGAACACACATATGCCCACCACATTGTAATAAAGCATAAAAATGCACAACATGCTTTTTATCCATCCAAACACGATTTAAATACAAAGTTCAATATTTGAAAGCATTTTACGACAGTGAAAATGCATATAATTGCATACAACGCACTTTTAATGCAAGAGAGTCTAAAATTCTATCTCATACAGTTAAAAATTCGAAAGTTTAAACACCGGCAAAAAATCAAAGTCGCCACAATGAGATTCTATTTGGATGAACAAGATGCCCACGTCGTGTATATTAAGGTTCTACTATCCCAATGCCAAGATCCGAGTCCGAACCATGCCAAAAGCTTGAGAGAAGGGTTAGAGTTTGGTATTTCTTTTAACGGAGAGAAAAAGAAGGTTACACAACAAGTTATAGCACAAAAATCCAAGTCACTAACTGCCACTTTATAGCCCACGCATAACAGTCCGCTCGAGCGGCCCTGTCCAGAAAACCCTAACTTTTTGCTACAATGCCTCACAGGATCGGGATTGAAATTCACATGTATATCTAAGCCATCACATGCATGAAATATATTGAAACATACTTTTTTGTAACGATTAAAATGATAATCAATACATCACGTATTTACATTACAAAAATTAAAAGGAATCGAGTCTCACACTTAATCCCCCTAGTGAGCTGAGATTATCTTTTATTTCTGAGAGAATCTTCAACACTTACTCATGAAAAGTTTTGTTTACAACACACATTCCTCGATGAAAAAAAATCTCGCTATTCATTCATTTTGGCTAAAATTTGAGAATATTACCATGTTTTGTTTTCAGTTTTCTAAAAATAAGGACCATCTAAAGAACTATGTCAAACTTGAAAAAAAAATTCGGCCATATTTCTATACTTAGCCTATTTGTTTCTTTGATACACAGTTGACTTTAGTTCCTCCTTTTGAGCCGTTTTCCATTAAAGCCATTCTCTTGTTCTACATTATATCCGAAGATGTCATGTGAATTGGTAAGTGGTTATATTGGGTAAAATAAAGAATGCAGTCAAAAGGGTATATAAAAAAATGGGGATAATGGAGATATATCAAAAGTGATGAGAGAGTAAATGACAAAAAGATGAAATTCTAGTACAAAATGATAAGTTAGCTTTGGGGTGATGATTGTTTAAGAAAAGTGAAAAATGAGTGGTGTTTAGTAGATAGCTTGTTCCAAGATATGATATACACTCAACCCTAGCCCTAATACACGTCTTTCCTAACCTAACGCTACAACAAAAATAAAGACTTATTTGATTCTAAGAATGACACAGTTTAATGCGTGAAAATAATTGCTTGAAAATGACAAATAAAGCACCTCACATATTATCAATAATTAGCACTTCACATATTATCAATAATTTTTTCAAGTGTCTCACGATATGTGAAAAATAATTGATTTACTTAAACACAACTTCTACCACAGGCAACGAATGCATACAGATGTAAACTTGTTCCTGAATGATTTATTTGTAAGTGAATATCGTGTGAGAATTAAAGTCGAGACATAAATTTGATAGAAGTTCAAATTTAAAATATTCAAAAGTATAAAACCAAGGCTCGTAATTGAGTCTTCACACACTGAGTTCAGGACTTTGGAAAGTAGATTATAAAAATGGCAACAACCGAAAAGGCTATACAAATTAACTGTTGGGGTTAGAAAAGTTCACAATTTGTTTTTAAACCTTTCAAAATCACATGTGGGATCTGTTGGGTCGAGTCTTATATTTGTTTTTCTTTTATGTTTGCTTTGCACAAGAATTAATAAAGTGCAAGTTAGGGGTATGATCAGTATATAAAAGTGCCGATCTAATTCTGCAAAATATATTATGTTAAATCTCGATTTTATGTTTAATAAATTATTTTGTAGTTTCATGTTAAACTTAGATGTGATGAAGTGGAGGAGAAAAAGAAATAAAACGGGACAAAAAGGACAAAAAGGAAATTATTAGAAAAGAACCGTTTGGATGGACTTAATTGCGTCCAGATGAAAATCCGACAGAAAGAATTTTGTTCGAACGGACATACGTGCGTCCGGGTAGAACCAAGGTAGAAAGAATTTCGTCCGGATGGACGTATTGGGTGTTCGGATGAAAAACTTATTGGAGAAAAACCATCCGGATGGAACGAACAATCACAGTTTGATTAAAACTCTCCAACAAGGGGCGTTGATAGACTCTATAAATATAAGGATTGGGAGATCATTGAAAATAATTCCATATCTTTTGAAATCTGATCTCACATTCATCCGGAGACATCTTTGGAGGTTCGAAAAGTGTCGGAGAGTCGAAACGGAGGCCCAAGATTCAAATCTTCTTCAAACCTTCATCGATTCAAGTCGTAAGATGAGCGGTTAATCTTCTTCTTTCCTAGGGGATGATGAACCTCTAGTCAGTATTTTAGAATTAGTTTAGATTTCTAGTTCTTTTTAATTTGGATTTGATTCGTTGTATGATTTTAAGGCCTTGGCGTTTGATCAACAAGATTTTATTTTAATTATCTAGTTTTTATTTTTATTTTCTGTGATTATGAAAATAGGATCATGCAACTGTTATCTTTTCTTGTTGTTACTCAAACGTGAGATATTCTACACATTGATAGGACGAATCGTGCTCCGAACAATTCGTGCTATAATCTTAGATATGATATGCCGGGTTTGATTGGAACTCATCTTGTTGATAATCCAAGTTAAGTTTGTAGTTGTAACCGAATTGGATTAAACCGATTGAATAAATTAAAATTTAAATGAAACTAAAATATTGGTCATGGCGGATTTAAACCTTAGCAATCTTTTTCTCTCATCACAATTAAGTCTTTTATTTTAGGTTATTTAATTTTAAAATTTTTAGAATAAACCAAAACAAACTCTTTTCAAAGCAAAATTAAATCGAAAGTTTTAATTATTAAATTGTAATTTAGTTTTTTTAATTCTTGAGAAATGATATCTGGACTTAACCACAATCCTACGGGTTAGTAGTTAATTTTAAGATTTTAAATAATTATTTTAGTACAGTACGATAATGAACCAATAGCCCGAAGCAATAAATTTACAGGTTCGAGATTTGTTCCAATGAAGAGGATTTTTAATAATTTCTGGTACTCTTTGGGATAAAGGGAATGAAACTCACATGATGAACAAACTAAGATTTGAGAAAGCATTTGAAATAGAATTTTACTGGAATGAAATCAACTATAAATTGGAAAAATCGACTAGAACTATACTAGAATAAATACAAGAGTGAGGACTGAAATAAAATCTAAAATTGAAGTAGAATGAAGCTGAATTTGAACAAAAGAATAAATACAATATAGAAGAACTAAACTTGAGCTTACTCGAGATAAAAAACTAGACTTGCACTAAAACAAAGCTAACTAAGTGAATCTGAACTAATGATTGAATGACAGATATAAAAATACAAGATAAGAAATGAAAAATAAGCTTGGGGCTTTGGTATGTTGGAGATGCTGTATCCTTTTTTACTTTCATAGTTAATTTATAAACCAACTAAATAACTGTTATCCTCAATGGTCTCCATTTCTTTCTTCACTAATGGCTATTATCCAACTTTCATGCTTTGACACTTTTTGGAGTGACACATGTCACATGTTTCTTTTAATTGGCAATCACTCTCTTTTCTTTCTCTACTTTGCATGGCAAACAATAGCTAATTCTTTAGCAATTGCCATATATCTCATTTCATAACTATTTTTTTTTATTTTTTAGTCCATGCTTACGCACTTTACTCCAATCAGTAACAACTTTCTTTTTTTCTCTCCAAACTGCCAACTTATTTCTTCTATCTTAGGAATTTTCAAAATTATTTTTTATCACTTGGCGTTAAATAAATTTTTTAAAATATGATCCAAACACTAAGTTGTTTTTTAATGCATTAGGAATTTTTAAAGTTGGTGATGTCAACTTTACCATAAAGTTGGGATTATTTTGGTCCATCTTGAAACCTTTTATAATTCGGACCAAAGTATATTTAAAAAATATTCAAACAAAAAATCAAATGAATTCAACATTAATAACTATATAATCAAATTATAATTGGTCTTGAAAAAATAGATTGTCTAATTTAAAAATAATTCTTATCTTCTAAACAAATATTTTTAGATAGTCTAATTACAAATGTATAATCAATTTAATTTTTTATACAAATAATTTTCTTAACAATTTGGACAAAATAAAAGGTCCGAATCTCACAAATATAAATTTGGAGTCGTCCGTGGTTCTTTTCATCTTGCTCACTTTTGATTTGTTTTATTACACAAAGTGAGATTCGAAATCACATCCCTTTGAAATATGCCCACGTGGGAAGGTGGGAAGGTGGAAAGGTAAAATAAAATCCCTTCAGGATTAACAACAATAATTTTTTATGTATCAGTTTTTTTCAATTTTAATAATAAATAAAATAAAATAAATATTTTTTTATTTCTTTTTAGACAAATGTAAATATTAGTCATTTTTTAGACTTCATAAAAGATTTGATCCCACAACTTTCATTTTAAGAGATTTAATCCTATTAAATTTAAAATAATTATATTATGTATAATTTGTTTCTATTAAAGAGTTAATATTTCCAGTTTTGGACAAGTAAAAAAATTCAAGTAATACATTTATCAAGCCATCATAACTGTTGGGAATGAGAAGTGATACATTTTTATTTGGCTAATGTCTCAGTTTTATGAATTGATAAATGTATCACTTATCGCATGAGACTAAAATTATAAAAAAAATTGATACAGAACTAAAATTTTATTATAAGTTAATAATAGAACTTATACTAAAATTTCTTTTTTTTTTATTTCTATTTCTTATTTTCTATACTTTTAGTCATAACAATTCATTAATTATTATATTTTTATTCATCACATTATATATAAGTCTTAATATCGTATTGTTAAAGTTTGTGAATTAGCGCTAATATATTCCTACTCCCGCCATGCCTTGCTGTGCTACTTTTTCTATTTTTTCTTCCTATTCTTGCCTTGATCAGTAAGGGTATTCATAAGTCAGGTTGGGTTGAGTTCTATAAATTAGTACCAAATTATATATATTTAGTTTTAAATTTTGTCACTTGTAAATGGGTCAATGAGTTCAACAATTTTGAGCCTATAAATTTGAGAAATTCATGGGTAGTTGAATTTCTTTATTTTGGACTTTAATATATGAACTATTCTTAATATATTTTGGCTGCTGCCTTTCGGTTTTTTCTTTCTATTTTTATTTCAATGATAAGAAATTTAAAAAAAGCAAAAAAAAAAAAAAAAAACACACATCCCGCCCCCACCAATCCAGCCCCGTTCATAATAAAGATTGGGTCCGACATGTTGAGCTCGTTTGGTTTCACTTATTTGCAATTTATTTAGTTTAAAATTAGAATTCTCATTTTAAAGAGAGGTACTTCAAAAATGTAGATATTTAGTTTCTTCTCAAGGGTTTTCAACTTAAAAGGCTTAAAATAAACTCAAACACATAAATTTCGAGTCTATAATAAAAAAAATTTGAAAAAAAATACACAAAATAATATTTTATTAATTTAAAAATAAATTGGTACAATCTTATGTGATTTAAACCAAATATAATGGTGAACTTATGATTCAATCTCTAAAAAAATTACAATCGAATAATTACTGTAGCTTGTTATCGAATTGACCTGATTGATAATTTCTTTAAATTTTCGAATCGATAAAATTGAAGAGGCGCTATATTGAGGGCTTAAAAGCTTGATCTCGAATAAAGATTAAAAGTATCGACTCTATAAGATTTGACTCGAAGAACGTGCTTAATTTGAAAATTTATAGATGAATTAGTCACGTTGTTAATGTACTTATTGACTTTCCACAAGAGTCTTGAGAAGAGTTTTGAATATAGTTTCAAGTAGAGCACCTTAAAAAATGTGTGAGATGTCTCTTCCCCAAAGTTTTATTTTCTCTCAATTAGAGCCTCTATTTACAGGTTTTAGTAGGAGTACTTAAATTTAAAAATTTTCTTAATTTGAATTTTAATTTCAATTTCAATTTGAATTAATTTAATTTTTTAAAATAATGGGAGAAAATCATTCCTTATTTTATAGAAATAAAATCAAGTTTAAATTTTATCTCTTATATTTTTTTTAATTAAGAAATTTTGACACGTGTCGTTATAGGGTTCATGCTTTTTTAATTTTTGACCATTTTAACTTTAATCAATCATAAAATTTTATTTAACATAATTAAAAGAGTGATTAAATTATATCATGATTTTAGTGTCTACACTGACAAAATTAACATCTTAATAGCTTCATTTTTTAGATGCTTTATTAAGCTAAAATCAACTTTTTGTAAGTGAAACCAAACAAGGACTTTGCATAGACGTTCAAATTTGAATTTTAAAATTTTTTCGACTTGGAAGCCACGTGACTGCTTCAGCACAGGAAGGTCCTCCACACTCCATAATCTCCTCATTTAAAAAAATTCCTAAAAATACTATTTTCTTGGGAAAGTTGTTATGGAATTCCCTCTCTTATTTTCACATAATTTTCTATTAAATTTAAATTTTATTTGACAGATTTTAACAAATATGTTCAAAAAAATATAATTTATATAAAAAATAGATATATATAATAAAACTATGATATATATATATATATAAAAATAAATAAACAAAAAATCAAAAAGCATAAAAATTAATAGACAAAAAATCTATTATCGCCAAACAAAACTTTTAGCTGTTTTCAATTTGAGTCGGCAATATTTTTAAATCCAATTTCAATCGGGAAGCCAAATGAGGCCAAAGTTACTAAAATAAAGAATATGCATTCTTGTATAAATACTAATATATTATTTATTTGATAAAAGTATACAAATACCATTCATAATAACGGTGGTATTTGAAATTATTGGACTAAGAACTTATAAATTGTAATTTATAGTAAAAGTTGTGAATATTTGATATATATATATATTAATTTGTAGATGAAACTAGTTATTTATAAGAAAAACTAATTGCAGGCTTTTTAACAGAAATTGTGAGAATTTAAAAAAGAATGTAACTTATGCTTAAAATTAGCAGTAAAAAATTAAGATTGTGTTTGGCAATCTAATTTAAAATCAAATTTTTTGTTTAAAACTACTTTAAACCTGAAATGTCAAAAATATATCTGAAAGATATATGGGGTGAATTTAAGCCACCTTAAAAAGTCAATTTGTGTCTATAGAAAGTTCTTCAAATACTGTTCAATTATCTTCTTTTTTTTTTCAAATGTAAAAAAAATAATGAATTCAAAAATTCAATTAAAATATTGTTAGATCACAAATGTTCTCCTAACTTCATTGTCCACGTACTAGTTGTTTAGTAAATTTTTTTTTCTTAATTTTTAATTTACAGGTGTATTAAAAAAATAAGAGTAAAATAAAAAATTATTAACAAAAAGCCAAAAAATCTAGAAGCTATGGGTTTCCAAATCGAGTTTTTTAGCTTTTTTTTAACTTTAAGCAAAATGCAAAAAAATCTAACTTAAAACTAATACGCGAACGAAACCTAAATGCTAATTCTAAAAGGTCAGCCAAACACCCCCAATGTGTTCTTATATAAATATTTATCCACTTCAATATATTATAGAAAATATTTTTTAAAATTTTACTTATTAAAACCCTTATTAACAATTTTATTTTTTTTTTAGCTTTTTAACTAAAAACACCAAAAAACTAATGTTGCCTGTTTTGCAAAAAAAAAGCAAAAAAAGTTAAAAAAATAAAAACTTAAGTTAAAACACAAACTCTCAAAAAATTATATTCAAACTCCATCACTTTTAAAATAATAATACCCATTATTTTTAACTCATTTACTACTACTAGTACCAACTATATATAATTATTAATATCAAATATATAGAAGGATAAAATTATCTACTTCAATAAAAAATAAAAAAATTAACTTTTTAACTAAATAATCAACTTCAAAAAACTTAATTTAAAAATTAAATTACTAAACAATTTACTTTAAACTCAATTTAATTTTTTGCAGCATTTCTAACACTTTTTGTTTTAAAAATAGCTAGCCAAAGTATAAATAAAAGTACAATATCTATTTTAGTTAACTGCTTTTTTATATATACACTCCAATATCATTTTTTATTTTTGCTATTCATTTAAACCAAAAATATCTCCAACATGCTCTTTATACGAGGCTATTGGGTAAAATAGCTAGCCTAACTTATTTTTACAATCTCTAATAAATTTTTTATTTGATTATTTATTATAGAAAAACATTTTTTGTTAGTTAGCAAAAAATATTTTTTCTATAATAGCTAATCAGATAAAATAGTTAGCAAAAAATATTTTTTCTATAATAATTAATCATATAAAAAACTTATTAAAATGATTTAAATCAAAATAAATTAGCCATTTTAACTAATAAATATTATTTTAAAGACCTATTAAAGGTGCTTTTAGTTAAAAACATGAAAAAAAAAAATTCCTTTAGTTAGCAAGGGGCCAAAAATTAGGACGTAATTGAATAAAAGTAGAAATGTAAAAATCAATTACGTTTTTTTTTTCACTAATTTTCCTTTTGTTTCTTCATACAAGTTACAAAGTTACAAGGAACAATCGAGTCGCTGAAGGCACAGAAGAGAGAGAAAGATGACAGGAGGGAGCACCACTGTCATGCACTTTGGCACGATTTGCCGGAAAGAGTAAACCAAAGTTGTGAAAAAAGCTCTTCTTTCCAGTTCTCGATTTAGGGTTTCGATCGATCGAGCGAACGATTCAGTATATGCGAGGTTTTCGATTCATCTCTCTCTCTTAGTCGAATCTTTTTCCTTTTAACGCTTCAGTTTCTGTGAGTTTATCAAACACATTCTCGTTATTCTTCTCCCTCTCTCTCTCTCTGATTTCATTCTTTTAAGAATCATTTCTTGTTTCGTAAGTTGTTAGTTGACTTGCCGTGTTTCGGTTTCAATCTGGTGGGTTTGGTTCGGTAAGGGTTTGTTGGGATCAAATGGAGGTTCATTTTTATCAGAATCCAGATTGATTCATGCTAATTCCTCTTCATGAATCCGGGATGGAAAAGAAACAGTAACTTTACCCGTTTAAAGATGCTTTCTTTGTGATATTTTGTGTAGTTTCTGAAGTTAATCTAGTTTGAAATTTTGTGGGGTTTTTGAGGATTAGAAGTTTGTTTTGAGAAAGTTCTGTGATTTATAGTTAGGGTTTTGCTGACCAAATGGGATCAGTGGGCACTAATGGTATTGAAAATTTGGCATCTGCGAGGATGTCATTGAAGAATAGCCTAGAGAAGTTCAAATCCCTAGGGTTAACTATTGAGAAAGCCGGGCCTAGATTGGATGAGATTCACCAGAGATTACCATCTCTGGAAGCTGCGGTTAGACCTATCCGCGCACAAAGGGAAGCGCTTGTTGCTGTTGGGGGTCATATAAACCGAGCTGTGGTTCCTGCGGCCGCAGTTCTCAAGGTTTTTGACGCCATTCATGGACTCGAGAAATCACTGTCGGATCCACAATCGGATCTTCTGGGTTACCTTTCTGTACTTAAACGTCTCGAAGAGGCATTGAGGTTTTTAGGCGATAACTGTGGGATGGCGATTCAGTGGTTGGAGGATATTGTGGAGTACTTGGAGGACAATAAGGTTGCTGATGATCGGTATATTATGAATTTGAAAAAGGCGCTGCAATATCTTCGGAAATTGCAGAATGAGGAAAGGGGTCACCTTGATGGAGGACTTCTTGGGGCTGCATTGGACAGATTGGAGAATGAATTTCGGCGGTTGTTGACTGAAAACAGCATTCCATTGCCGATGTCTTCTCCGTCTTCACTTGGCGAACACGCCTCCATTGCTCCATCCCTGCTGCCAGTGCTTGTTATTCAGAAGCTACAGGCTATTCTTGGAAGATTAATTGCAAATAACAGGCTTGAAAAGTGCATATCCATCTATGTTGATGTTCGCAGCTCAAATGTTAGGGCGAGTTTGCAGGCGCTCAATTTGGATTACCTTGAGATCTCAGTTTCTGAATTCAATGATGTGCAGAGCATAGAGGGTTACATAGCTCAGTGGGGTAAGCATTTGGAGTTTGCCGTGAAGCACCTTTTTGAAGCCGAGTACAAACTTTGTAACGATGTCTTTGAGAGGATGGGATTGGATGTGTGGATGGGTTGCTTTGCTAAGATAGCTGCCCAAGCAGGTATTCTCGCATTCCTTCAATTTGGGAAAACTGTTGCAGATAGTAAGAAGGATCCCATCAAGTTACTGAAACTGTTGGATATATTTGCATCTTTGAACAAGCTAAGATTGGATTTCAACCGGCTTTTTGGAGGGACAGCCTGTGCTGAAATCCAAAATTTGACAAGGGATCTTATTAAGCGAGTGATTGAAGGGGCTTGTGAAATATTTTGGGAACTGTTGGTCCAAGTGGAATTGCAGAGACAAGCACCGCCTCCTTCAGATGGCGGTGTTCCAAGACTGGTGAGCTTTATTACTGATTACAGTAATAGGCTGCTTGGGGAAGATTATAAGCCAATCTTGACCCAAGCTTTGGTCATTCAGCAAAGTTGGAAGCAGGAAAAATTCCAAGAGAGGCTCCTTACTGATGAGTTATTGAATTTAATTAGAGCCGTTGAGCTGAATCTAGAGTCATGGTCAAAGGCTTATGATGACACTATATTGTCATATATTTTCATGATGAATAATCACTGGCATCTGTACAAGCATCTGAAAGGCACTAAGCTTGGGAGTCTGTTGGGAGATTCTTGGTTAAGAGAACACGAGCAGTACAAGGAATATTATTCTGCTTGCTACTTGAGAGAGAGCTGGGGGAAGCTTCCTGCTCATCTTAGCAGGGAAGGTCTGATTCTGTTCTCCGGTGGGCGTGCCACTGCTCGTGATCTGGTCAAGAAAAGGCTGAAAGCTTTCAATGAAGCTTTTGATGAAATGTATAAGAAGCAGTCCAATTGGGTTGTGGTGGAGAAAGATCTGAGGGAGAAGACATGCCAGCTTATAGCGCAAGCTATTGTGCCAGTTTATCGGAGCTACATGCAGAACTACGGCCCATTGGTTGAACAGGATGCTAGTGCCAGTAAGTATGCAAAGTACACAGCACAGTCTTTGGAGAAAATGATCAGCTCTCTTTTTCAACCAAAGCCGGTGAAATATGGTAGTTTCAATGTCAGACGGTTAAGTGGAAAATTCAGCAATGGAGTTACAGATCAATCTCTTTCCTCTCCTACTGTTACATGACTGACTATTCATGTTTAAATGTTTGGGATGTTTCCTTGTGTATGTTGACTTCTGGATGGACTGGGCTTGTTCATTGCTTTGTATTTAATGGATTCAGAGAATTGCATTGAGGTTTCTCATTGACGTGAAATTCTGTTGGTTGGCTGGATTTGGCAATGAACTGAAAGTCTGAAACCATCTTAGCATCCCAGAGAGTTCTATGAGGGCTCGTTTTTTTTTCTCCGAGAGCATCAGTTACAATGATGAAGAGAATTAGTGGTCTGGTTGGTTCAGGTTCGTTGACAGAACTTATAGCTACTCAATTTACTCTATCTTCGCTCATTGATTCAGGTGATAGGTAGGTGGCAGTATGACTCTAGTCTAATGTGTCGCTTTTGTGTACAATTATTTCGTTATGAACGTGCATCTACAGCTCTATTAATCATTTAATTGTTAACTCTCTTCATAATGCGGAAAAAGCTATAAAAGTTAATAACCTTGCTGACATGCATGTTCTTTATGCTATTGGGTGGCTATAATTATTGAGAAGTTTGAGATGTATAAGAGCCAATTATGTTAGCACAGAGCGACATGGAATAAAGTTCGCTCGTTCTTTGTTATAACTCCTTGGTTTGATTCCATTAGTTTGTTCAATGGTTGAATCTTTTTCAACTTTGGACTTCATTGCTTACAAAACTTTTTGCATATGGTTCACTTTCCATTGCTCCATTAGTGGAACTTTATTTTGCTAAGGATGACAAACAAATGGGACAAAACAAAAGCCAATAGGATCCCCCAACTAATGATAGAAAGCCTATGAATTCCCATGGTTTTGTTACTTGTAAGACGTAAGCCTTTGGCTTGTCCTTTTTGATGTTGTACTTACCTTAAACATGTTGCTTATGCTTTTCTTGGAAGTACTTTGAGCAAGAATGTTATTATCTGCTATATTTTTGTTCTGAGGTCATTACACCCTATTGATGTTTTTTGTTTTCTTCTTTTTTTTTTCCTTCAAATTTTGTAAATTAATGGAAGAGCTTAATTCGCTTGAATTGGTTTTTTATTAATATTAATGGAGGGACCCCTTTAAGGTAGGGCCCTTGGACTCACCCTTGGAGATAAATCTCTGAATATCTGCAATCTCTCACAAACCACAAGTATCGGTTAAGTTAAAGCGCTTCCAACGAGAATTGAACACAAGACTTTCTGGGTTGGTGCTAAGTTGTAATGATGTGAGAATGTTGTAAATTTATTTGCTATATTTTTTAGGACTATATTGAATTGGTTGGTGTTAGGCAGCAACTTGGGCATGTTGAATTTAGTTGGCAAAATGCGAATGGTCAAAAAGATTGCCTAATCCCTATGCCTTAACCCTTTGTATTGATGTGTTCATTCAAAGGTTGTTTACTTCTGGCTAGGTTAAATTTAGTGATTTGTTGTACAGTCATTTTTGAGTCGGCTACCTATTGAAATTTCTCTTGCTATGATCGCTTGATCGAATAGGCCTTTATTTCTCCTTTTAAAAGGTTTCTATTCACAAAAGCTGATAGGAAGTTGCTCTCCTAAACAGTTTATCACACACTTCTATTGGATCAAATAACTAGCTTCTCTACAAAGGGCTTTAGCTTCTAACTTCAAGCTTGAAAAAAGTTATAGCCAAATGTGCCAGAATTGAAAAGACTTAGAAGACCATCTGAAAGAAGCCAGAGCTAGGGCTTCATATCACTGTTGAATTGTATAAACAAGATATGATAAAGAATGTAACTCTCTTGAGTCAAATCTTACTATATTATAACCAAATTCTTTAGTAGCTTAACCGTGGTGTTATTATTTGTTGTATACACTTGTGATAATGAGTGAAATGAATTGGAGACCAGGTTTAGGACTAGGTCATGTTTTCCAATGCCTCAACAACCATAGACCCAGTCAACCTTAGTCAATATTTCCCATCCAAACCCAACCCTAAGTTAATCATGATAACGTGCTTTCTCATTTGCGGACATTGGCCACTGTTGTGTCTAGGAAGACAAGTTCCACCTTTAGTTTGTGTAATTGGAAGTAGCGAGACAAACAACTCTTCCAAGGCTAATAATTGAGTTAGAGAGTGAGGCCTTATAGGAATATAGTAGGCATTGAGATGATGCTGGACAACCGGAGGTTGTGAGGGAGAGAAATGAGGTAGCCTTAGAGTAAGAGTGGCTGCCAAAGGTGCTGTATATGGCTTTCTGTATATGCTATTGGAGGTGGTGTCTGTGCTTATTTGCATATATTTTCTTGGAGATGGAAGCCTCTTATAATAGGAAGGTTGGCCAGCTCACCTTGCACGGTGTCCCATCATTGGGGTTGGTGGCTCATCCCCTTGACCCAAGTCCCCGAACTCCACCAATGCTTAGACCTCAAAGATTGTATCATCGTGTTGTAATGAGTAGATATGATAATGTAACACCCTGACCCTTCACATGACAACGATATTGTCCGCTTTGGGCAAAGTCCTCACGGTTTTGTTCTTCCCATAGAGGTCACCCATTCTTGCATTGCTCTTGCCCAAGTACGTTTAACTGCGGAGTTTTGTTAGGGTCTCTACCACTTGAGAAAATGCCTCGTTGAATGTAAGGGTCCAAGGTTTTTCTTTTATAGCCCAGGAACTCCATTTTTCTTTTCGATGTGGGATACCAGGATATCACAATCCACTCCCCTTACAGCTGCACGTCCCCGTGCAGTAGCCTACCAGCTCTGGTAGCCTGCCAGTTCTTATCGATCCGCCCACTCAGTAGCCCGTTCACGTGTCACGCGAGACGGCAGGGGCCCACACTCGGAGGTGAGGAGAGTTCGGCTCTGATACCATATGTAACTCCCCGACCCTTCACCTGGCAAGGATATTGTCCGTTTTAGGCAAAGTCTTCACGGTTTTGTTCTTCCCAGGGACGTCACCCATCCTTGCATTGCTCCTGCCCAAGCATGCGTAACTGTGGAGTTCTGCTAGGGTCTCTAACACTTAAGAAAAGACCTCGTTGAATGTAAGGGTCCAATGTTTTTCTTTTATAGCCCAGGAACTCCCTATTCCTTTCTGATGTGGGATACCAGGATATCACAGATAAACCTAATGAGGTCCCGCTTTGACCTTCATGTTCAGGCCTCTTTCTCTTGTTTAAGGCTAGTGAAAGTGGAACCACTCAAAGGGAGTGAGCTAAGCATCTTTGACAATCTATTAGTTCTAGCCAACAATCCATTAGTCCCCAGTGGTTTTAGTCGAGGGCATGGGTTGCTCGGGTATCCTATGACTAAGGCACTAATCCCAATGGAGTTCCTAGACACTGCTCGTAGCCAAGACAGATATGATATTGTCGGGACTCCATTTTAGACCAGGCTCCCTTGTAACCATAGCAAAGCAGGTCTATAATGTAATGCTGAATGATGGAGGGATAGAGGCATTGTGGAGTTGGTGAGGTAAAGCCATTGTTGAGGCGGCTAGGCAGGGTGGGAAATGCCACGTAAGGAGGCCAAAACATATACCTACACTTTGTCACGTGAACACTTAGGTATAAGCATCGGGTGTAGGTGTGTTTTTGGGTGTGAGACCTCTCTAAACCCCTGAACTTAGAATGTCGCATATTAAAAAAAAATGATACGAGTGCATTGGTTTGCATGAGCATTTAAATATAAAATCTATATATACTGATATATAAAGGGAGAACCCAATTTGGTGTCTCCAGATTCTTGAAGTTCTGTCTATTTCACCATTCCAAAATATCCAACAGAAATTACTTTCTTACTCTTATCAAAAGCCCTGCGTCCAAATAAACGGTAAGGGTAAGAAATAAAGTAACCCACTCCACTTTCACATACAAGAAGCTGCTCCAAGCTATGTTTCAGTTTTCTCATCACCTCCGCTTTCCTCTCAATGTAAATGTGCTTTCCATTCAGTTTGTGCCCGAGCCATTCAGATATAAAAGTTGAAGCGCTGAGATATAGTGAAGCAAGATTTCAATGTGAGTTAATTTTCATTGTCCAATATCAAACCGGGTAAATACAGATTCATGCATATACGTGCTACTGTTTTTTCACCGTCCTCTCTTCAATTTCATGTATACATGGTACACTTCTGTTGCGAATATTTAACAAAACACTTCTTCAAAAATTTGAAGGTGAATTCTGTATATATGTATGTACATACATATGTGTGTATGTATGTATGTATGCACACACACATACATATATGTATGATGTTAGGAATAGTTCCATTATTTCTTGATTCTTTTTTGTGTTTTTTTCCCTTTTGTTTGTTTTGGACCATTTTTTGCCTTTTGGGATATGTTTATCAACTTACAATTGTAAGTACTCCCTTTGAAACTAATCTATCTTTTGCTTTTGTGTCGTGTAAATGTTATTTAAGAACACAATGTAAGTTTTGGATATCTAATCTAAAGAAAGAAAGGTGCACTCAAATTATGATGGATAAAAAGACTATTTTTCTGAGAAGTTCTCACTTCACCTTTATATCTTAGGTTAGAAATTTTGTTTTTATACCTTCGTCGATTAAAGTTAAATCTTAGGAAATCGTATATACATATGGGTCCTGTTTGTTTGGGTTAAAAATATTTTTCAACAAAAAAATGTTTTCCATAGAAAATATTTTGTAGAAAATGATTTACTTTTCTGTGTTTGGTTGTCATATGAAATATTTTTTAGAAAATATTTTATGTTGATTGGTTTTCATAAAAAAATTATTAATATTTCGTAATTCATAATAATTGAATAATTTCACTGCCACCATCTTATTAAACGAGAATATAATGAACGAAATAAATGGACAATTATTAGGGACCTCGCATCCTCGGGATGTCAGAACTCCATATTCAAATCTCAGAATCTCGGGACCTTGAGACTTCGGACTCTTCGGTCCTCAGACCCCTAGACTCTTGGGATTCCAAACTTCAGAGACCCTTGGAATTTCGGGACCCGGACCCTCGGGACCCGCAAGACCCCTGGGATCTTGGTCCTTCGGAATCTCGAATCTCTAATATCCCGAGACCTTGGACCCTTTGACCCCCGAGACCCTAATACCATGGATGCCCTAGGACCTCGGACCCCTAAGACTTCGGAACTCCAAGACCTCGGACCCTCGGTCCGCTGGGAACCCCAAACCCTCGAGATCTTAGGATTTCGGACCCCGAGATCTAGAACCCTCGGCCCTTTAGGACCTTCGAAAACTTCGGACCCTAGGGGCATCGGATCCTTGGGACCCTAGTCCCTTGGGATCCCAGGATCATGGGACTTCGAACCATCGGGCCTCGGACTTTTGGGATCCTGAACTCTTGAGTCATTCAGACCTCCCGGACCATGAGACTTCGAGACCCCCGAACCCTAGGACTGCCGGAATCTCAATACCCCAAACCTTCGGGACCCCCGAGATTGTGGGACATCGAAACCTCGGACTCCCCAGGATCCCGAGACCTCGAACCCCCGGGATGTCGGGACCTTGGACCCTAGACCTTCGAGACTTTTGACCATCGAGACCTCGAACTCCCATTTCCCCGGACCCTTGGACGCCCGAGGCCCTTAGATCCCCGATCCCCCGATCACCCAAACTCACAGGACCTCGAAACCCCAGACGACCATGATTCCAGAATCCCAGACCATTGTGGCCTCTAGAGCCATGGAATCCCGAAACCCCCGGACCCTTGGGACCCTATGGACCTTGGGACTCCAGACTTTGGAACTCTTGAGACCCCAGACCATTTAACCCTTGATCCTCGATTCCTAAACGCTCGCGGGAAAGGGCGAGAAATGTTTTTTGCTCTAAAAAAATTGAAAGTGTTTTTTACCAAAATGAACTTATTTTTTATTAATTTGAAAAATATTTTTTATTAATTTTTAATTTTTATCGTACCAAACACTAGATAATACAAAAAATATTTTTTGTCGAAATAAACAAAACCGTTAAAAAAAATTAAATTCCAGAGTACACCAAATGTGGTCCAATTTGGGGTTAATAACTTACAATCTTTATGTTTTACTTTTCCAAATTTTTTCACTGACACGATTCAAATGAGTAAAAATCTTTGTTCGAAAGGTGAAAGTTTTGTCAAAACAAAAATAAGCCAAAATTAACTAAGAAGTCCAAAAATTTTAATTTATTTTTGTTTTATAGTTAATTTTATTCATCTTTTAATTGAAGTTTTTAAATTTAACTAAAAAATAAAAATAGTTCAAAAAAATTGAAATACCGAGTTTTTATTTCAAACTAAATTTTGATATTAAAGAAAAATTAATGCACCTTGCGTGTGCCCTCCCTCTAGTATCTATTATGTTGATATGATACGTATATAAAATTAACTTTTCTTCACTTCCTACACATCTACACCTACTCTTGCTCCTACTAATTCATGTGTTAGCGGGACACATATCTCTTACTTTTAGGCTTTTCACATAGTGGATACGAGCTAAATTATGAGGACATATATTGCATGTTCGTATTCATGTTGTATTTAGTGGACACTAGCGTATGTGTCCAAATAATTTGTTAATTCATTTTAATTTACAAATTCTATTTAATTTAATTCGTACGGGTTATATGAGTGAGTGGGTTGAATTGAGTAAAAAAAAGTGATATAAAGTAAATTAATTTGCCATAAATTTTTATTTGCCAACTGTTACTATGTTCATAAAATTTGTGAGTAGCCTATAAATTAAAGATAAATAAAAAATAAAGTAAATTAAAGATGAAGACTATATATATATATATAATGCGTTGATATGGCATGAGCCTAGTCCATGACCTTGAAATTATAAATTTAGACATTATATTTACATTGTATGCTTGTTAAAAAAATATTCAGAACATATAATTAAAGTAGTAATTAAAATTATAAATATTATAATTTGTTCCTTATGAATTATAAGAAATTCATATAAATATAAATATGTATATAAAGTTAAAATTCGTCGTATATAAAAATACAATAACTAATATATAACTAATGTGATTGTTGTTTCAACCAAATGTCTATACTTGCGCTTAGCAATATCATTTTATTCTGGTTATGTGGGTAAGAAATTTCACGATAGATGCCAAAAAGAGAGAACAAATGAAACATGGATCGATTTATGAACTCACCTTCATTATCTGTTCGAAAAGCTTTACTAGTATAAGAAAATTGATTGGGAACATAGAATTGAATTTTTTTAACTAGATTAGAAACTTTAGATTTATAGAATAAAGGAAAAATCCAATAATATCGAGTAAAATTATCAATGACTACCTAGTACTATTTATAACCACTAAAGAAAGGTATTGGAGATGACCCCCCAAAAATCCATATGAACCAATCCAAAAGGAACATTAGTAATCGGAAAAAAAATTTGGAAAAGGTAGTTTGTGAGACTTTCCCATATTACAATGATAACAATTAAAATCCAATGGTTTATTAATAGGAAGATTGAACTGCTTTATTAGTTGCTGAAAAAGAACTTCACTTGGGTGACAAAGTCTGCGATGCCATAGCAAGGCATTATTGTATAGGGTATAGTCCCTGGTGACAGGATCCTGGATGAAGAACTCGATTGGTCGCACTGTCCTGAATAAGAAAACCAACAAAGTCAAAGGATTGAACTTTTTTATTTATATATAAAAAAATCGACCTTTTAAAAATGCTAAA
>JAOTRH010439455.1:0-33322 GCA_034768845.1 Heliamphora exappendiculata | reverse complement strand
GGATGGCTGCGGCACTCCAGGGAAGGAGAAGAAGAGCTGCGGTACTTCAGGGAAGGAGAGGAAGGTCTGCAGCACTCTAGGGAAAGAGAGGAAGGGCTGCGGCACTTGAACAAAGGGAGGAAAGCTGGCGGCTAAATGGTGGCTATTTAGGGTTAGAGTTAGGGTTTCATAGAGGAGAAAATAATGGCGGCTCTGATACCATGTTAGGAGATAGAGAATAATAGAAAGTCGTACCCTAATGGGTAGGTAAACATTCTTATTTATAATAAAACTAAGGACTACTATTACAACCATACACCCACACACACCAGATAATAATTATATAATACTAATAATAATAATAAGCTACTACCATTTTATAGGATTGAATTTTTGATAGAATTATCAACAAGACTTGGGTGCGTAAGGGTTACTGATGAACGACACTTAACAGTACCGTTGATGAATTATACACAAAGAACTTTAAGTAGGTAGAAAATTTAACAGAAAAGCTTGGGAGTAAACGAGAAAGAAACTTATAAGGATGCGATTGCAGGGTTCTAACGGTGGCTCTCGGGGTGATATCTGAAAGCTTCTCTTAGTGTGTACTACCATCTACCCCCCTTAAAATTAGACAACTTGTTATGTCAACCTTTAATCTTCGATCTTGATGCTCCTACTTGTCCATCGCATGTAGATTCCTTTTAGTTTTTGATCCCGGTGACGTCCTAACACGACTCACTATAAGACTTAGATGCAATAGATTTTAGTTCTTATAATATATAAATGATAATTATAATTAATACAATGCACCCTACAGAGCTTCTACGCGAAAGAATGCATGGTTTCCCACAACCCAAGGCCTGAAGGTTCACTAAACTTAGGCTTTGATACCAACTGTGACGCCCTGTCCTCCGAGCACGTCAGGACATATATAAATATAGATAAGGGGAATATTCTAACAATTCATTTATATTTACATATTAATATTATATCATTAAGAGTTCTGAACTGTTCATAAGAACATAACGATTACAATTTCACCAAAAAATTTAACAAAAATTACAATACGCCCGTGGAAACTGAACCTAAAAGAGCAAAAGGTAAAAACCCAATTCTTTAGCTAGCATCATTGGGGTCCATTGGCTTCTTCCATTCACTTCGTTCTTTGATTCTGTCTTCTTCTTCGGGGGTGACTTTCTCATGGAACTCATCACACTCACCTGTGGCACGAATGCCATGAGATAAAGTTCAGAAGAAAATTCCATAAGCCATCTAACAAACTCACAATAAAATATCTTACAATACATATCATATAATAACCAATACAATTTTAAGGCCAAATAGACAGACAATTTAACGTTTTCAACATGGTAAGCACATGTAAGAATAATTGTGCGAGTGCGTGATGCAGATGAATGCAATGCAGTTGCCCAACACAATTATAAATCAACTAATAGAATATTTGAGTAACATCTTTATGTTCCCGTATGTTAGGCTCCCGTACACTTACGTTCCTGATCACAATGGCGTATAGCGGTTGTTTGGCTCAAGACGTGGCACGACTCAGGACATAACACGGCTCAAGACGTATATGACCCAAAGTTGATCATATCCAACATGATAATCAGAATGGCAACATTACGTTCTCGTACGTTAAGTTCTCATTTGTCAACGTTCCCAATCACAGCGGCATATAGCGGCTGTTTGGCTCAAGACGTGATACAGTTCAGGACGTAACACGGCTCAGGACGTTCATGGCCAGAAGGTAAATTAAGCTAACATAATAATTTGAATGGAACCATTATGTTCCTGTACGTTAGGCTCCCATACATCAGCATTTTCGATTACTGCGGCATATAGTGGCAGTTTGGCTTAAGACGTGATACGACTTAAGACGTGGCACGGCTCAGGACACACATGGCCCAAAGTCTACATATCAATATAATAACTTGAATGGTACTACTGCATTCCCGTACGCTAGGTTCCTATCCATCAGCGTTCCTGATCACAGGTCCGTATAGCTGTTGTTCGGCTTAAGACGTGATACGACTCAGGACGTAACACGACTCAAGACTTATATGACCCATTATCAACACCCCCATCAACAACGACTCTCTAATCGTGATATTATTCGAAACCCTGCATCCTTATTCTAAATCCTCTGGCCAATAATTTTCATACAAACCCAACCCACAAGATGCTCTAAGTGCAATACAATGATACTTATGGTACAATAACTCACTAAAGCATATAGTACAATCATGCGAATTATAGCCACAATTTAAGCAACATAAAATTGAACAATCGGCATGAGTTCATTTCATGAAAAGAATCATTTTCATACACTAATTACTCACAAAATTCAAATAAGATTTACACACTCATGTCTCATAAGTAACACACCATTCGAACACTTAGCAAATTTTAGGTACAAATTTAATTGCTAGTTTTAAAGTTGCGGTATAATTTTGAAATAATTAGACATTGATTTAATTTCTAAACTTTTAACACCAATTAGATAAAAATATTTTCTATAACTTTCATATTTATCACCAAGGTCAGTTCCTAAGGTAAAAAGGACATTTATTTTATTTTAATAGAAACCATTCAGCATTTTGTAGAGAAAAACATAGAAATTGGGCCTCTGTAGGCCACTGTTTTGTGGCATCATTTCAAGGGTTCTAGGTCTGATGTTTGGTGAGGTTTTATTTTAAGGTGTACCCTACAAGTTTCATGGTTCGTGCTAGGGTAAAATGTTTGGAAAAAGTTTGAGATTTTAGCCAATATATAAAAAGGGTTTAGTAAACCTAAAAAGAGTATGCAGAATGTGATTTTAATAGAGAAAGCTCAAACCATTTGGGGTATCATCTAAGGGTATTTTGAGCTGATTTTTGCGTAGTATTTATTTTAATATGTTGTCTACATTTCGCATGTTTACTATTTTTGGATTTAGATTCTAAAACGTTGGGTTTTGAGTCTCACAAAAATGTGTGATAGAGATGTCTGTCAGTCACTGAACCTCAACAGTGACTTTGGGAAGGCTTTTGACCTATCAAGTCTTCATATGTTTGGCTCAATTTAGGTGGACAGAAAGATAAATGCGGCCTCTACAAATTTTATGTTTCAACTTAAGATCGGTTCTCAATCTAACTTAGGGTTTTTAGGTCTGTAACTTAGAGTGTTCAAGATATGACACTTTTTGGAAAAAAATAAGATATCTGGAGTTCTACCCAACGAAATCACCTCAAACTAATTTTGTATGAAAAAGGACTCAAACATATAAATCTAGACATAAAAATAACTTTAAGACCATTTTTCTACATTTAGTTATGGTGCTTTTAAGTTAGTGGTAGAAAATAGGTAAGCCCAGAAAATCAGGTAACCTAGGGTTTTAGTTGCTTAGTTTGTGTTGTGTGCATTTTTGACGTGTTTTCTTTGCATGCATGTCTTAAACTCATATAAATCAAAACTCTAGAACATGTTTAAGCCATAAAACTTGAAAACACATACATGCAAGCACATACAAAGGGCAATCTTGCCATAGCGGTCCACTATTTACATCTACAACGCCTTTTTTGAGTTATTCTTCATTTCTTTTTCTTAGGGTTTGTTATGGAGATGGATTGAGGGGTATCATGAGGGAAAATATCAAAAGGTTTAAGAGAGTTTCTTACCTTATTTGATGCTCAAATAGTTGGAGAAGAGTAGGACTTAGCTTTAATGTAGCTTCCTTGGATTTTTCTTCCTTTTCTCCTTCTTTATTTTTCTTTATTTCCCTCACTTTGAAGAATGCCTTGACTACATAATCTGGTCCCTCTCTCTCTATATTGCTGAAATTGTGTAGGAGAAGATGGGGTGTTTGGCACTTATATAAGGAAAGTGGGTGGTGGGTCTCAAAATGCAGGTGTAAGTAAATTTTGAATTTTTTTAAAATCCTATTGGTTGCATGGTGGACAGTAAATTTTGAATTTTTTTAAAATCCTATTGGTTGCATGGTGGACATTGTTCTTTTTAAAATACTTTGAGATCAAGTTTTCAGAGGGGATTTTGGTTGGGACCCGTTTGGGGAAGATAAAAAGTCAATTTTGCATTATTATGGGGTTTAAATTATATTTTACTACCATTTTGTGCAAAAATGTTCATATAATATTAATTTTATGTATTTTTTTGGTATCTAATCCTACTAAAATCTATTATATTAATGTATTTATAACTAATTTAGTCTTTTGATAATTTATCATAATTTTGATGGCAATTAATTAAATAAGTGTAGAATTTTAAGCTAAATTAAGTTAGTTTAACTAGAATTGACTTTTTGACTTATTTATTGTGTAGAGATTTTAAATTATTATTTATTTACTTTTGTTGAACTATAATATTATATTATTATATATATTATTGTATGAAAAGTATTAGGTCAAAATAATGCTTAATTTATACACTTTTTAACTCATTTTTAAGCTTAAAAAGGCAAAAAGTAACTTTTTAGGCACATTCTCCTAGGTGGCTGGCCGTGCAAGGGAAATTTGGTCATTTTTGTTGTTATGTTATATTTTATTAATTAATTGTATATAAATATCTAATTTTGGGTATCCATGTGTCAAAGTTTAAATTTTTAAGACTTTTTGCTGTACTTGGAGCAAAATGGTCATTTTACCCTAATTATAAGAATTTTTGATTTATAATCTTATATTTCGTGTTATTAATTAATTGGTTTTTGATAAACCAACTGTTGATCCTTGGTATCGGCATCGTGGTCTATGCATCCATCTGGACAGATTTTGATTTCGACGAAGCTCGTATTTGCACGTGGATCGAGGCATCGGGTTTTTGACCCATCGAGGTAGGATCTCAGATTCTACTACTGTATTAGGGTTGTATATGTAATCTTATGTGTTTTTACCGTGTAAATCTCTTGGAAATCATCTTTGTTTCAAAGTTAGGGTTTCGAGTTAAAACTCTTTTTCGACATTTCAGTTGGATGAAATCGGATGTTAGATGTTTCTTTTGAGGGTTTATGATAGAGCTAAGCTATGGTTTGTTTGTGGATATCAAAAATAGGAGTTTGGAGGCTTGATTTGAGGTTTGAAAGCACAAAACCGTAGCAAAAAAAAACATTTACTGGGCAAGTTCAGTCGACTAGACCCATGAGTTCAGTTGACTGGATCTTAAGTTGGGAGGTTTAGTCGACTGGACTCGAAGGGTCAGTCGACTGAAGTGCCTCGGGTTGAAAAATGTTATTTTCCAGTGTGATTTTCAGTCGAGTAGAGGTGGGGTCCAGTCGACTGAAATGTTTGCTGTTTGCTTTGGAAAATTTTAGTGGTTCTTTTGGGAAAAGGTTGGGCTTCTTTGAGAAAAAGGAGGAGTTTTTGGATGAAAGTCGTGTTTATTGGAGGTTTGGTGCTAACTCTTGGGGTTGAGTCTGAATTTCTAAACGTTTTCATAAAATGTGTATGTTTTTACATGTTTTGGTTGATCTCCATGGTTTCATGGATTGGATCTCATGCTTATACATGCATTGTACAACTGCTTTTGATGAAAATATTTTGAAAATGTTTTGTTTGATCTCCTGTGAGGGATGGATCTATGTACATGTATAATGTACCGATTTGAGAAATATTTTGAGAAGATTATCTTGATGTACTGGGATGACATGTATGTGGCACGAGTTGCCCTCGGTGTAAGTCTAGAAACGTGGGTAGCGTAGGTACTCAGGTCCTTCGGGTTAGTCCCCGTAAACTGAGGCTGATGGGTGCTCAGCTCCCTCGGGGTCGTAACCCGTAAATTGAGTGGTATGTTCATGGTGCTCCGTATAGAACCTGTGTGTATCTAGGCGGTCTCACGATATCTGGTGGTTAGATACTGGGCAGGAGTCTATAGTTGAGACCTCTGTCCCCTGGTGATAGAGTCGGTACATAGGATCTTATTCTTCTTTTCGGCGATGGTACATTCTGCGAGGGAACGATATTTTGATTACTATTTTTCCTTAACTGTGGTTGGTTATTTGCAACATTTGCATCACATGGTTTTAAGGATGAAAACAAGGAGTTTTATGTTAATAAAACTATTTTGGGAGACTTGTGTGGTCTGATGGGAAAACTTAAGGATTTTGGATAAAAACCCTATTTTAGTGTTGTGGTTGAGCTCGCTCTCACCATATGATTGCATATTCCTGCTTTACAGCTTATTATCTGTTTCTATAGGGCGAAGCTCACGGGTGGGAATTTTCTGTAAAACTATTTTCAGGAGATGATGCAGATGAGGTATAGCTTGGTGATGCCCATGGTGGCGAAAGACTTTTACAGTTTTCCTTCTTTTTGGTATGCTTGTTCCTGAAGGTAGGTGTTGTACGCCATAAGGTGATATATTATATGCTTGTTAAACCTGTATGTCTTTTCTTTATGAGAGATACACTATGTTGGGTATTCCATTGGTTTCAGCTGGCAAATTTTAATGTATGAAAACCTGTATTTTCATATAAAATGGATGTTTGGTGGATTTTCACGTGACCCTGGGTTTTAGGGCGTGACAACTTGGTATCAGAGCTCTAAGTTGGAATACCTAAGAGCCATGGGAAAAAGGGTTTATCACCTGGTGAAGTTGATTGTGTATGCTTGCTTGCACACTATGTTGGGTATTCCATTGGTTTCAGCTGGCAAATTTTAATGTATGAAAACCTGTATTTTCATATAAAATGGATGTTTGGTGGATTTTCACGTGACCCTGGGTTTTAGGGCGTGACAACTTGGTATCAGAGCTCTAAGTTGGAATACCTAAGAGCCATGGGAAAAAGGGTTTATCACCTGGTGAAGTTGATTGTGTATGCTTGCTTGCATGTGTTTAAACGTAGGTTTACAACATGTTGATAGCTTTCTGAGCATGATAATTGTGTAGATATGGGTATGGAGATTGAATCTCAGGATCGATGAGTCTTGCCTTTGGGCGTTTGGTTTAAGATGGTTAGAAGCCAAGTTAGAAACGCGTTTGGCCGACGTGTTTTCTAGCAGGGTATCTGAATGTGTTATCCAAATTAACGAGTCTGTCTTGTTAGCTCTCCTCTGTATGTGAGACGTGTTTGCATAATCTTATGTGGCTATGTGATAGCATGATTATGTGTTTATGTTGCGTAGTAGCATGTTGTAGGAATGCTTATTCTGTTTATATTGCTTCCTATAGAATTATGTCCATGCAGGGAGTGCGGGGACGGGGTCTTGGCCGGGGCCGTGGCTGAGGACGTGCTTATGTTCAGGTTCTGGAGGAAAGGAACATTCCTGCCCCACAGGAACAAGTGGGTGGTACTGATGTTGGCGGCGCTGATGTCGTCCATGAGATGTTAGTCACTATACGAGCGATGGCAGAAGCGACCAGAGCTAGTGTGCGAATTCCTGTGCTGAGGGCTTCTTTAGCTATGCGGGAATTTTGGTAGTTGGATCCTCCGACCTTTTCTGGGGAGCCGAACCCAAAGGTGGCTACTGAGTGGTTGAAGTGACCACCTCCATCTTCGATACTCTAGATATCAAGGAGGATGCTTTGCGTATAAAGTTGGCAGCGTTCCAACTGTGGGAAGATGCTAGAGTGGTGAAAGTTTGCCAAGACCACTGTGGATGAGACATGGGCCGCTTTCATGAGAGTCTTCTTGGAGAATTATTTCCCGAGGTCTTCGAGGGATAATTATCGAGAGGAGCTACTCTCCCTTGTTCAGAGGAATCTGTCTGTGGTCCAGTATGAGGCCAAGTTCGCGAATCTGTCACGGTTTGCACCTGAGATGGTATCTACATAGGAGTTGTGCAGTCGAAGGTTTGAGAGGGGTCTTTGACCTGCTATCAAGGATAGGGTTGCGGCTCTAGATGTGGAGGTGTACATCAAGCTGGTGGAATCTGCTATTCGGGAAGAGAACTCGTTGGCCGATAGCCACAGGATTAGAGAGAGTGGGAGCCAGCAAGGCAGTGGAGATGCACAGTTCCAGGGGCGCAGGGGCAAGCGCCAGAGGTCGTCTGAACCTAGTTCTCGCTTTGCTGGATCGTCTCAGCCGCAGTCGTCGACACTTACATTTTCAGTGGCCTCGATAGGAAGGCCAGAGCAAAGAGGGTTAATCTGTTATCGCTATGGACAGCTGGGACATTGTTCAGTTGAGTGCCCGCATAAGGGCCAGTCTCAGAGTTCAGCGCCCGTCTAGTCTCAGACGAGAGACCCACCTATCTATTTTGGGTGTGGTTAGCCTGGGCATATCCGTAGACAATGTCCCAGATAGGGGAATGTTCAGAGTGCGACAGGAGCATCTGTTCCTTCATCTGTACATAGGTGACAGGCTCTGTAGCAGCCTAGGGCTCAGACATCTAGGTTCACAGAGGGAGGTGCGTCAGCGCAGTTGATGAGGCAGCCGTCGACTCAGAGTTATAGTGGATAGACTAGACTACCGCAGGCCAGGCCTTATGTTCTTGCTGATCGTAGTGCTTTTGAAGCACCAGTGGCGTCTGATGCTGCTGTTACACCAGCCATGATCAGAAGTACTCTTCTAGTCTTTAGATCATGAGCCAGTGTTCTCATCAACATAGGAGCATCACATTTATTTATATCATCTGCATTTGTATCTGATTTGGGGTTGGAAATGGACTGGTTGGGTAGTACCTTGTACGTGGAGACCCCAGTTAGTGGGAGTGTGACGTTGAGCCTTGTCTGTAGATCCTGTGTGCTGGAGGTCGTCGGTCGTTGTTTAGAGTTAGATTTTATCATTCTAGACATGACGACGTTTGATGTCATCCTAGGGATGGACTGGCAGGCTACCTACCATGCCTTTATAGATTGTGAGCGACGGAGAGTGTCGATCTGTACGCCGAAGGGTGACTACTTTTACTTTGTGGGTGATCAGGATGAGGGCCTGATGTTTATGCCAGGTGCCACTCAGGTTCGAGGAGATCTGGGTTTTCTCTTTTCTGCGCTCAGGTTGGATGAGCCAGTTGGGGTTTAAGGAGTGTTACCTCCTGTAGTGTACAACTACCCAGATGTCTTTCCTGACGATTTGTTTGAGTTGCCACCGAGCCGAGATGTGGAGTTCTCCATTGATCTTGTTCCGAGAGTTGCTCCTATCACTATGCCATCATACCGTTTTGCACTGGCTGAGTTGCAAGAACTCAAGGTGCAATTGCAGGAGTTGCTAGATAAGGGGTTTGTGCGGCAGAGTACATCGCCGTGGGGAGCTCCAGCGCTCTTTCC
Organism: Heliamphora exappendiculata; assembly: GCA_034768845.1. Classification (NCBI taxonomy): domain Eukaryota; kingdom Viridiplantae; phylum Streptophyta; class Magnoliopsida; order Ericales; family Sarraceniaceae; genus Heliamphora; species Heliamphora exappendiculata. Next base: position 24,127 of record JAOTRH010439455.1, on the reverse strand, counting down.
AAAGAAGAAGGATGGTTCGTTGGAGTTGTGTATAGATTACAGGAAGTTAAACTAGGTGACGGTGAAGAACATGTATCCGATGCTGAGGATTGACGACTTGTTTGATTAGTTGAAAGGGTCCCGTTGCTTTTCAAAAATTGACTTGAGGTCAGGGTATCATCAGCTGAGGATCAGGGAGGAGGACATAGCAAAGACTGCCTTTCGGACACGTTATGGTTACTACAAGTTTCTAGTTATGCCATTCGATTTGACAAACGCACCTACTACATTTATGGGTCTGATGAATCGTATCTTCCACCCTCATCTGGACAGTTTTGTAGTTGTGTTCGTGGATGATATTATGGTTTATTCACCCATGAGAGAGATGCATGAGGAGCATTTACATGTTTTGCAGCTTTTGAGAGAACGTCGCTTGTATGCGAAGTTCGAGAAGTGAAAGTTTTAGATGACAGAGGTGAGATTCCTTGTACACGTGGTGTCAAAGGATGGGATATCAGTGGACTCGTCTAAGACTGATGTAGTAACGGATTGGCAGCAACCGAAGAATGTATTTGAGATACACAATTTTCTCGGTCTGGCAGGATATTATCGGCGGTTCATGAAGGATTTCTCTAGGCTTGCAGCACCGATGACGCGCTTGATGCGGAAGGGAGTCACATTTGTATGGAGCGAGTCTTGTGAGTCAGCTTTCTAGGAGCTGAAGAAGAGATTGAGTAGTGCACTAGTTCTGATCATTCCAGAGCGGGGTTTGGGTTACACAGTGTACTGCGACGCTTCACATGAGGGTTTGGGTTGCATTATGATGCAGGAGGGCAAGGTTGTAGCTTATGGATCTCAATAGCTGAAGACACATGAAAGGAATTACCCTACACATGATTTGGAGTTGGCAGCCATGGTCTTTGCTTTGAAGACATGGCGTCACTATCTCTATAGAGAGCGTTTCGAGGTCTTCTCTGATCACAAGAGCCTAAAGTACTTGTTTTCACATAAGGACCTAAATCTTCGCCAACGACAGTGGATGGATTTGTTAGAAGACTACGACTTTGATTTGCAGTATCGTTTGGGTAAGGCAAATGTCGTAGCTGATGCACTCAGTAAGAGATCTCATGGCTCATTAGCTTCTGTGGCTATGCGAGAGTGGGACATGCTTGGAGATGTTGTGGAATTTGATCTGTGTCTTGGGGAGACAGTGGGAGGTGCGACCTTATATGCAGCTTCTTCATAGCCCACATTGGTTGCATGCGTGTTAGAATCCTAGAGGACCAATCAGGAGGCTCAGATGATACGGGACCGTATTGCCAGTGGGACAGATACAGTGGGATGGGTGATGAGTTCAAATGAGAGTCTAAGGTTGTTAGGGCAATTGTTTGTGCCAGAGTCGTGCCGTGCTGAGGTGCTACATGAGTTTCATCACTCATGTCTTGCAGTGCATCCAGGAGGCACGAAGATGTATCATGATCTACGCCATCAGTTCTGGTGGATGGGAATGAAGAGGGATGTGATCTGATTCGTTTCTCGTTGCTTTACTTGTCAGCAAGTGAAAGTGGAACACTAGAGACCTGCAGGATTATTGCAGCCATTGCCTGTATCTAAGTGGAAGTGGGAGAATGTCACTTTGGATTTTGTATCTGGACTTCCACGCTCGCCAAAGGGACATGATGTTGTTTGGGTTATAGTGGATAGGCTGACGAAGTCAGCACATTTTCCTACCATTCGAGTGAGAGACTCAGTAGAAAGGTTGAGCAGATTGTACATTCAGGAGATAGTCCAACTACACAGAGTACCGGTGACTATTGTTTCTGATCGAGATTCGCGCTTTACATCGCGCTTTTGGCAGTCTTCAGGTTGCTTTGGGGACGAGCTTGACTTTTAGTACAGCTTTTCATCATGAGACCGATGGTCAGTCTGAGAGGACCATTTAGATTTTAGAGGACATGCTGAGAGCCTGTGTGCTTGATTTTTAGGGTTTTTGGGAGGATCATCTATCATTGACAGAGTTTGCATACAACAACAGCTATCAGTCCAGTATTGGGATGGCACCGTACAAGGCTCTGTTTGGTAGGCCGTGTAGATCGCCTGTGTGTTGGACATAGGTGGGAGAGACCGCTATTTTAGGACCCTGCTTAGTACGGGAGACGATGGAGGTGATTACAAAGATTCGTTAGCGACTGGTGACAGCTCAAAGCTGCTAGAAGAGTTATGCTGATCGGAGGAGGAGACCATTAGAGTTTGCCGTAGTAGACCATGTGTTTTTGAAGGTCTCATCACGCAGAGGGTTAAAGAGATTTGGTAGTAGTGGGAAGCTATCACCACGTTTTATCGGACCGTTTGAGATCCTGGAAAGGATTGGGGTGGTAGCATACCGTCTGGTTTTGTCGCCTCAATTAGCATCCGTGCACAACGTCTTTCACGTTTCTATGCTTCGAAGGTATGAGCCAGATTCGTCTCATGTGTTAAATTGGGCAGAATTGGGAGTTGATGAGGATGTGATGTATGAGGAGCGTCCCGTGAAGATTCTGGATACGAAGGAACAGGTGTTGCGGAGGAGAACGATTGCTTATGTTAAAGTTCAGTGGCTTCATCATGGAGTTGAAGAAGCGACTTGGGAGCTTGAGTCTGGGGTTCGTGAGTGATACCCGGAGTTGTTCACCTCGTAACCTGGTAGTGAATTTCATGGGAAAAATTCCATAAGGGGGAGAGTTGTGAGACCCTATACCGTTTCATTTTCATATTTATGCATATTTGGTGTTTTGTACATGTGTTGGCGTTTTTGCCTTGAATGTGCTTATATGAGTTTTGATGCATGTTTTGGTTAATCGGAGTATATGGGGTTGGTCCTGGGGGCCGTGGGGAGTTACAATGCGAATTTCAAAAATTTAAAAAAAATTTATATGTTGGAGGCTTATAAATATCTAGAGTTAGATATTTTCAAAAGATATTTTTAAAACTTAACTCCTAAGTTTCCTCTATTTTCTCTCTGTCTTCTCTCTAACTTCTCGGGGGCCCGGGGCTTAGTTTTTGATAAACCAACTGCTGATCCTTGGTATCGGCATCGTGGTCTACGCATCTATCCGGACGGATTTTGATTTCGACGAAGCTCAGATTTGCATGTGGATTGAGGCGTTAGATTTTTTTATCCAACGAGGTAGGATCTCAGATTCTACTACTGTATTACAGTTATATATATAATCTTATGTGTTTTCACCATGTAAATCGCTTGGAAATCATCTTTGTTTCAAAGTTAAGGTTTTGGGTTAAAATTCTTTTTTGGCGTTTTGGTTGGATAAAATCGGGTGTTGGATGTTTCTTTTGAGGGTTTATGATAGTCCTAAGCTAAGGTACGCTTGTGGATATCAAAAATAGGAGTTTGGAGGCTTGATTTGAGGTTTGAAAGCACAAAATCGTAGCAAAAAAAAACATTTTCTGGGCAAGTTCAGTCGACTGGACTCGAAGGGTCAGTCGACTGAAGTGCCTTGGGTTGAAAAATGTTATTTTCCAGTGTGATTTTCAGTCGACTAGAGGTGGGGTCCAGTCGACTGAAATGTTTGTTGTTTGTTTTGGAAAATTTTAGTGGTTCTTTGGGAAAAGGTTGGGTTTCTTTGAGAAAAAAGGAGTTTTGGATGAAAAACGTATTTATTGGAGGTTTGGAGCTAACCCTTGGGGTTGAGTATGAATTTCTAAATATTTTCATGAAATGTATATGTTTTTACATGTTTTGGTTGATCTCCATGGTTTCATGGATTGGATCTCATGCTTATACATGCATTGTATTACTGCTTTTGGTGAAAACATTTTGAAAATATTTTGTTTGATCTCCTGTGAGAGATGGATCTATGTACATGTATAATGTACCGATTTGAGAAATGTTTTGAGAAGATTATCTTGACGTACTGGGATGACGTGTATGTGGCATGACTTGCCCTCGGTGTAAGTCCAGAAACGTGCGCAGCGTAGGTATCAGGTGCTTCGGGTTAGTCCCCATAAACTGAGGCGGATGGGTGATCAGCTCCCTCGAGGTCATAACCCGTAAATTGAGTGGTACATTCATGGTGCTCCCTATAGAACCTGTGTGTATCTAGGCGGTCCTACGATATCTGGGGATTAGATACTGGACAGGAGTCTATAGTTGTGACCTCTATCCCCTAGTGATAGAGTCAGTACATAGGATCTTATTCTTCTTTTTCGCGATGGTACATTCCGCGAGGGAACGATGTTTTGATTACTGTTTTTCCTTAACTGTGGTTGGTTATTTGCAACATTGCATCACTTGGTTTTAAGGGAAAATATTATGTTTTGGCTGAGCTCACTCCCACCATATGATTGCATATTCCTCATTTACAGCTTATTATCTATTTCTATTGGGCTTCGGCTCACGAGTGAAAATTTTTTGTAAAACCATTTTCAGGTGATGATCTAAATGAGGAATAGCTTGGCGGTCCCCGTGGTGGCGAAAGACTTTTACAATTTTCCTTCTTTTTGGTATGCCTGTTCCTAAAGGCAAGTGTTGTACGGCATAAGGTGATATATTGTATGCATGTTGGGCCTATATGTCTTTTCTTTATGTGAGATACACTATGTTGGGTATTCCATTGGTTTCAGCAGGCGGATTTTAATATATGACAACCTGTATTTTCATATAAAATGGATGTTTGGTGGATTTTCACATGACCCCGGGTTTTGGGGCGTGACACATAATTTTAGGATCTTGATAGTTTGCCACAACAGTTAGGATCTAATGAAATATTAGTCATCTAAATAGGGCACTGAATTAATTTTTTCAATGTTTATGTTTAGTGCGGTATGTTGGCCTAACAAGACTTCAATAACCAATTTTGATGATAACAAACTTATATATCTAATTGTGCAAATTGAGTTTGGATACAGGAAATATACACTTAGCACAATTCAAGATATACAATGGAAGCCATGATGCATAATTCCAAAATCAAGATTATTTGGCGACAAATTTTTATGGAATAAATGCAAAAAGGATTGAGATATTGAAGACTTGAAGAACAAGATTGTAAATTTCATTTGTAGGATCTATGTACACTCATATGATTCATGGATATATGTTTCTGAAGCTCATAGGAATCCTAAATATCTTAAATAATGTTTTTCCAAAACATAAAAAGATCAAACCTTTTTGAAAAATAAAAAATTTAGATTTTTAATGATCCAGTCGACTGAGGCTTTCCGTCCAGTCAACTGAATGGGCTACCAAAAATAAGTTTTCAAATCTAAGTTGGTTTAGTTGATCGAACCTTTAGGTTCCGTCAACCGAAGTAGAGTTCAGTCAACCGAGCGAGTCTCTTCAGTCGACCGAACAGCTTAAATTTTGAATTTTTCTAAAAACGGCTAGTTTGATATTTCTATACTTAGCCCAACGGCTAGTTCGATTTTTGAGCCTATGAATAGAGGTGTTGTGCTAGTGTTTCCATCATCAAAAGCCTCTCCAACTTTCTCTCTTGCTTACTACTTCTTTGTGCTTCCAAATCTTGATTTTACAAATCACTTTTGTGAGAAAAGATCATTAGTTTTTCCTCTTGAGCTTCATTTTCAATATTCTATTTAGAAGTGAGTTTAAAGCTTTATTTGTTGTACTAATTTTCTCATTCAAGAAGCGTTCTTTGTACACCCTCGTATCATTCTTCTTGTTGATTTGTATTTGAGAAAGGTGACTCTCAAAATAAGCTAATCCGCCTACAAGGATTGGGTTAACTTGAGAAGGGTACATTCTCAAGTAGAGTCTACTCCGCTTAGACTGAGGAGAGAGGCTCCTCTGCCTATTGAAGGAGTGGTAGTAAAATCCTCACAGCGGTTGGCTAAAGGCAAGGACGTAGGCTGTTGTGCCGAACCTTGTAAAAATTGTGGTGTTATTTTTCTCTTGCTTTATTTTCTTTATTATCTTGTTGTTTATTATACCACACACACACTCTTGTATTTGATTTCTTATTCATTATTTGTTCTTGTATTTGATTAAACTAAGAAAAAGTTTTAAAATTAGAAGTTGTAAAAATAAATTTTATACTCATATCTCATAAGAAAAGATTTTTGTATTTAAATATTTGACTTATAAAGATTTGTATTGTTAATACAAAAAGGAATTGAATCTAGTTTACAATAAGGGTTTTAGATCAATTAAAACGTACTTGCAAGTTAGAGTTGAAAGTTACACTTTATCTTACATTGTTAAAACAAGAAGAAGAGTTCTTATTATACACTTGTATTTAAATATTTCATTTCTCACATATTTCAAATCTTAAAGCTAAAAAGTTTTTAAATTCTTCCTCGTCACTTTGGAAAAAATATTCTTATATTCTTGTACTTTAATCTAGAAGTCATAGTTGAAAAATATTAAAACCAATTAAGTGTTGTATTTGTTTAAAAAGTTTAATCTTTGTCTACACTTGTTCTTGAATATTTCAACACAAGGTTTTGCTTATAAAACAAAATTATTTGTGATTTAAAATAAGTAATACTTTTGTGAACTAAAGACCATACACTTGTATTTGGTTATTTAATCTAAAATTTTAAATACCCAATTCACCCCCCTCTTGGGATTACACACGTAATATCAATTGGTATCAGAGCCTAACACATTATTCTTAACAAATTTTTGTGTAAAAGATCAAATGGCAGGTATTGGTGTATCCCCTTTGGTCAGTCTTCCACACGATCTCCAATCTTTAGTGGTGTCAACTATACCTTTTGGAAGCAAAGAATGAGAATATTCATTCAAACTATGGATTGGAGAGCATAGAGGGTAATCGTTCAAGATAACTTTACTCTAACTAAGACTGTTGAAGGTAAAGAGGTTCCTAAGTTAGAAGAAGAAATGAATGAAAATGATATGAAACAACTACAAATAAACTCTAGTGCTACGAATGCATTATATTATGCCTTAGATGCAAATGAATATAATAGAATACTGACATGTAAAAGTACGAAAGAAATATGAGAAAAATTAGAAGTCACTTATGAAGGCACACAAGATGTTATAGATTCTAAAATATATAGATTAATTAGTGAATATGAAAGCTTTAAGATGCATGAAGATGGAACTATATCTAGCATGTACACTCGCTTTACTCACATTATTAATTCACTTAATGCACTCGAAAAAACTTACCAGTCTTATGAGTTGTTAAGGAAAATACTCAAAGTCTTACCACCCATTTGAGAAGCTAAGGCTACAGCCATCTCCGAGGCGAGAAATCTAGAAGTCATGACCTTGGATGAACTAATTGGCTCATTGTTGACATACGAACTCAAAATAAATGAAAGAGTCAACACACAAAACAAGATCAAGAAATCCATCACCCTCAAAGCCTCAAAAGAAAGCTCCAGTAATGAAGATGAGGATATCAATGACGATGACATGGCCCTCATCACAAGAAGATTCGGAAGATCCTCAAAAGAGACAAAAAATTCTCAAGGAGATTATGAGGTACAAAATTTTACAAAGTAGACTCAACCAAATGAGACCTCAAAAAAGAACCACCCACTTGCTACAACTGCAACAAAACTGGGCACATCAGGCCCGAATGCCCTCTACTCAAGGAGTCAAAAAAGAAGAAAAATGCCATGAAAGCAACCACATGGGACGACTCTAATTCTAACGAATCAAGCTCTAGCTCAAGCGATGAAGAAATGGCAAACTTTTGCTTGATGGCAAGCATAAACGAAGAGGTAAACTCTCACTCCAACTCTTACAATTCTTCTTGCTCTTCTTATTCTATGCCATCATACGATGATCTGAAAAATAAAATATTTAATTTACATAAAAATCTTTTGAAATTGAAAAAGAAAAGTTTAAAATTGAAAAATAAAAATAAAATCTTTTCTAAAGAAATTGAGGACTTAAAACTCTCAAATGAAAATGCAAAAATTGAAAAAGAAAATATTTCTAAGGAGCATGATTCAAAAGTTGAAACATTGGAAAAAGAAAACCTCATTTTAAGAGTCAAATTTGATAGATTAACAAAAATTTCTAAAAATGAGATTTCAAATTTAACGAAAGAAAATGATAGGTTAAGAAAAGATCTCACAAATTTGAAAGGTAAAAATATTGAAAATAATTTTTCCTATGAACTAAAAAGAAAAGTTGAAGATTACTGAAAAATCATTTATAAATTTACAAATGGAAAAGAAAATTTTGAAAAACTTTTGGGAGCACAAAAAATGTCATTAAACAAAGAAGAAATAGGTTATAATGGAGAAGTAAAACTCAAATCTAAAAATTATTTTGTGAAAGAATCAAAAAAAATTTCAAACATATTTTCCAAAAATGTTTTATTAGAATGTAACTTGTTTTCAATGCAAAAGAAAATGGCATATTAAATTTTATTGCCCACTAAAAAGAACTAATGGAATTACAAAAATAGTTTGGCGAATAAAAGAGACTAATCCTATAGGACCCAAAAGGATTAGGGTAACAAAGAAAATCACTTGAATTATTTTGTAGGTATGCTTGAGATCCTCATCATCCTCAAAAGAGAGATAGTACTTGGATAGTGGATGCTCAAGGCATATGACTGGGGACAAGTCTAAATTCCTAAGCTTAACACCTAAGGATAGAGGTCATGTAACATTGAGAGACAACGCAAGAGGTAAAATTATTGGTATAGGTAAGGTCGGTAAGGACTCTTCCCTATCTATTGATAACGTACTACTTGTCGATGGTCTCAAACATAATCTCCTTAGTATTAGTCAATTATGTGATAAAGGCTATCGTGTAAAATTCTTTCATGATACATGTGTTGTTGAAAATAAAGAAAATGGTAAAGTTTAATTTATTGCAAAGCGATTTAAAAATGTGTACACTATTGATTTTGAAAATCTACATTCTCAAAATGTTACATGTTTTTCTGTTGTAAATAAAACTAGTTGGTTATGGCATAGGAGGCTAGGTCATGCTAGCATGGATCTCCTATCCAAACTTGTCATGAAAGATTTGGTCAAAGGCTTGCCTAAGACTAAATTTATTAAAGACAAAGTTAGTGATGCTTGCCAATTTGGTAAGCAAAGACTAGTTTCAAAAAGAAATAAGAAATTTCTACAAATAAGCCTTTACAATTACTTCATCTTGATTTATTTGGCCCTATGAAACCCGAAAGCCTTGGAGGAAAAGCATATTATTTTGTTATTGTTGATGATTTTTCATGATATACATGGATTTTATTTCTTACAACAAAAGATAAAGTATGTCATGTGTTGGCCAAACTTTGTAAGAAAATTCAAAATGAAAAGGGCTATACTATTCTACACATTCCGAGTGATAAAGGAGGAGAATTCAAAAATAAAGACAATGAAAATTTTTATGAACAAAATGGAATTTCTCATAATTTTGCTACACCTCGAACTCCTCAACAAAATAGGGTTGTAGAGAAGAAAAATAGATCTTTACAAGAAATGGCACGTTCTATGTTAAATGAATACAAAATTTCTAAGTATTTTTTGGGCCGAGACAGTTAATACTGCTTGCTATGTAATGAACCGAGTTTTCATAAGATATCATTTAAATAAAACTCCTTATGAGCTATGGAATGGTAGAAAGCCCAATATTTCTTACTTTCATGTTTTTTGATGTAAATGTTTCATTTTAAATGACAAAGATGATTTGGAAAAATTTAATTCTAAATCTGATGAAGGAATATTTCTTGGGTATGCTACAAATAGCAAGGCTTATAGGGTTTATAACAAAAGAATTATGATATTAGTTGAGTTTATTCACATTACCTTTGTTGAAGCTAACCATTTTACTTCTAAGATTCCAGTTGATGATGAATTAGACATTAATAAAGGAATGGAAGAAATGAAAATCAAGGAAGATAATGGTAAAAGCAACAAAGTTGACGATGAACATATTGATCTACAAAAAGAATGGAAAACAGTGAAGGATCATCCTATGGATCAAATCATAGGTGAACCTTCACAACGTGTAAGTACTCGTTCTTTATTACAAAATATTTTTGATCATATTGTATTTCTTTTACAAGAAAAACCTAAAAGTATAAATGAAGCTTTAGAAGATGAATCTTGGGTAATGCTATGCAAGACAAATTCAATCAATTTAAAAGAAATGAAGTTTGGAATTTAGTTTTTAGGTCTAAAGATAACACAATCATTGGAACTAAATGGGTTTTTAGAAATAAAAAGGATGAAAATGGTATTGTTGTCCGAAACAAGGCTAGGTTAGTCGGGCAAGGATATAATCAAGAAGAAGGAATAGATTCTGAAGAAACATACGCACCCGTAGTTAGGATGGAAGCCATTTGCATATTATTAGCATATGCATCATATAAGAACTTTAAACTTTTTCAAATGGATGTAAAAAGTGCGTTCTTAAACGGTTTTATAAATGAGGGAGCGTATGTTGAACAACCACCTGGTTTTGAAGACTATGATTATCCAAACCACATATTTAAATTAACAAAAGCATTATATGGTTTAAAACAAGCTCCTCGAGCTTGGTTTGAAAGACTAAGCAATTTTTTATTAGAGAATGGTTTTATTAGAGGAAAAATTGACACAACCTTATTTACTATGACTAACAAAGAAGACATGCTCATTGTACAAATATACGTAGATAATATCATATTTGGTGCTACTAATGAGATTTTGTGTAAGGAATTTTCCATTAGCATGCAAAAGGAGTTTGAGATGAGCATGATGGGAGAGCTCACCTTTTTTCTTGGACTCCAAATCAAGCAAGCGAAGAATGAAACCTTCATCAACCAATCAAAGTACATACGTGAGCTGCTCAAGCGCTTCCAAATGAAAAATGGTAAAGTTTTGTGTACTCCAATGAGTCCCTCAACTAAACTTGACAAAGACAAGCAAGGAAAATCGGTAGACACTAAACTCTACCGAGGTACGATTGGTAGTTTACTTTATTTAACTGCAAGTAGGCCTGACATAATGTTTAGCATATGTATGTGTGCACGCTATCAAGCATGTCCTAAAGAATCAAATTTAATTGGTATAAAAAGAATATTAAGATATTTGGTTGGCACAGTAGATATAGGCTTATGGTATCCAAAATTTACATCTTTTGAAATGATAAGTTATTCTGATGCGAACTTTGTTGGTTGCGTAATTGACCGTAAAAACACTAGTGGAACATGTCATTTCTTAGGAAAATCTCTCGTCTCTTGGTTTTCAAAGAAACAAAATTATGTTGCATAATCTACCGTCGAAGGCGAATATGTTGCCACAGATAGTTGTTATGCACAACTTTTATATATGAAACAACAGCTAAATGATTTCAAATTAAAATATGATGTTGTACCAATTAAATGTGACAACACAAGTGCGATAAATATATCAAAAATTCTAATTTTGCATTGACGAACAAAACATATTGAGATACGACATCATTTTCTTCGTGATCATATACAAAAAGGCGATATATTTTTAGAGTTTGTAAGTACTAGTGAACAATTGGCTGATATATTTACTAAAGCCCTCAATGAGGATCGATTAAAAGATGAATTATATAAATATCCAAACCCTCTTCTATTATATGTAGAAAAAGAATAATTTTCTTAACATAATTGGAAGTTCTTAAAACATTATTATTAACATAAACATAATATAATAAATCAGTAATCTTTGGAAAGGAGAAAGGCTTTTTCAATATTATTTGATTTCAAAGGGACATTATCAATCATGTAAAAAATCAAATAAATAGAGAAAGGCCAACTATCGGAATTGAACCGAAGACCATCGCATTACAAATGCGATGCTCTAACCTCTGAGCTATGCGGGCTCACATAACAAAAATTTTACATACATAGAGGAATTTAACAAACTATTGGAATATTAGCTATTAACTATTCTATTATTTTCTATATTCATATTAATTCTGAGTTGAATAGCTAAAATGAAAAGAATAGAATTTCAAATAAATATTAATATTATATTATAATTAGACGAGAATTAGATTTTATGCATGCTCGTGAGGTTGTATAAAATTCTTCTCTTATGAGCATAATGTTAAAATATTTTGTGAGCTCCTTCCATCAGTTGCGAATTAAAAGAAAATCAAAAAGTCTGAAAAACCACAAGACCAGTCGACTGAGGCCCCAATTCCAGTCGATCAAAGCCATTTCTCTCAGTCCAGTCCACCGAAGCAACCACTTCAGTCGACTGAACTGACAGGAATTAAAAATCCTGGAAGCCGAACAATATTTAAAATTCTAACATTTCTTTTTAATACCTCTCAGCTTCTCTCTCCTAGGGCACGAAATTAGTTTATTCTGGCTTGAGAAAGGCTCCATTCCCCTCTCTCTCTCACCACATTTGTGAGACCCATACCTGTCTCTTTTTGAGAATTATATATATATATATTATGTGTCTTGCATATATATTTCTAACATGTATGGTTTATTCGTTTTGATGCATGTTTATGTTTATCTGAGCATGTGGGGTTGGTTCACGGGGTTATAGGGAGTCACCGTGTGAATTTTGAAAATTTAAAAAATATATATATATTTTGGAGGCCTATAAATATCGGGACTTAGATATTTTCTAAAAGATATTTTGAAACTTAACTTTTAAGTTTCCTCCAGTTTTCTCTCTGCCTTCTGTCTAACTTCTTGGGGGCCTAGGGCTTGGTTTTTTATAAACCAACTACTAATCCTCAGTATCGACATCGTGGTCTACGCATCCATCCAGTCAGAATTTCATTCTGGCGAAGCTCGATTTTACACGTGGATCGAGACGACGAGTTTTGAACTCACCGAGATAAGATCCTAGACTGTATAACTGTCAGAGGGTTCCACATGTAATTATATGTTGTTACACCCTATAAAAACACATGAAAAAGGTGTTCGTGATTAAGATGGGTTTTTGGTTTAAAAACTGCTTTTCGGTGTTTCGGGTGGATGAAATCATGTTTTAAGGGTTTCATTTATGGCTTCATGATCAGCTTGGGTTTACTTATCCTTGTGGGTATCAAAAATAGGAGTTTGGAGGCTTGATTTAAGGTTTGAAAACCAAAATCATAGCTCAAAAACGTGATCTGGCAGGTTCAGTCGACTAAATTTATGAGTTCAGTCGACTGGATCATCATGTTAGAGGTTCAGTCGACTGGATCTGGGAGGTCAGTCGACTAAAATGGCTTCTATTTTGGTTCTCTTTCTCCAGTGTGTTTTTCAGTCGACTAAACCTGGGCTGTTTTGGAAAATGATGTGTTTTGGTTCAAGCTTTTCTTGTGTGATGCTTATCCGAGGTTTTTATGAAATTCTATGGTTTAAAAAGGGGTTACCGGTGGTTTTCCAAATGATGGTTTGAAAATAGAGTCTTGGGAAAACCTTGGGAGAACGTGTTTGTTGAAGGTTTGGAGCTAGCCCTCGGGGTTGAGTCTCAACTTCTAAAATATTTTGGGTGAAAATATATTTTTACATATGTTGTTAGATCTCCATGGTTCATGGATGGGATCTCTTTTATATACATGTGTTGTATATCTGTTTTGCGGGTTAGTTTTGAAATGTTCTCATTAGATGTACCGTGACAGTGGATATTGTTGAGTTGGGCTTCCATTGCTCCTCAATGTAAGTTCAGAAACGTGCACAGCGTAGGTGCTTTGTACCTTTGGGTTAGTCCCCGTAAATTGAGTATGTGTGGGTCCTTTGTACCCTCAGGCTCAAGTCCCGTAAATTAAGCAGTAAGTGCTCTGTACCTTCGGGTTATTCCCATAAATTGAGTGGTTTGGGTGCCTCCATGAATGGCGTCGTTGTCATGACTCCGTATAGAACTTGTCATTACTAAGCCTACAGGTCCAGGGTAATGGATGAGAGTCTATAGTTGTTGCCTTTATCTATGTGGCAGAGTTAGTACATAGGATTACATTTATTGTGCCTCATCGGCTGCATGTCTCGAGTCGAGAATGTTGTGCTTTACTACTTTCCCTTAACTGTGGCATGATATCTTTCAAGATTATATGCATAGTTTCAAGGACGGAAAAACTATTGGTTTTTGAGAGAAAAACCTTTGTGGTTTTTGTGGTCAAGTTAGCTCCCACCATATGATTGAAAACTTGCTGTAGTTTTTCCTGTTTTGGGACATGTACTTTTACATGTGACACCTGTTTGGGCTGGTTTTTTACGCCTTTGGGCGAAATGATTATTCATGTATGAGAATACATGTTACAATTTTATGAGAGTTAAACTTGGGAATCTTTTATTCAAATGTTGTATTTTGATATCCAACTGTGAAAACCTATTTTTCTTAAATGGGTGTTTTGGTGGGTTTTCGCGTGACCCTGGTGTTTAGGGCGTGACAACATTACACCCTTTCTAAACCCTAGATTTTCAATCTCTCACAAACCTTTCAACGGCACCAAGGGTTAGAGGAGGAAAGGGCAAATCCATTGCTTGAGATGATTCAACCGATGCCCATGATAGTTGGTTCTCCTCAACTAAAGCCGAGATTCTCTACAAACATCATCTACAATCTCTTGAACTGATTTTTGGTAAATATTTAAAAATGCGCTTTGTAGATTCTTACTTTCTAAATGTTATAAGACGCATCTCTAGACTTGGTTGGGGACCCGTTGTTTTCTATCAATGTAAAGGCATTTATCCCCAAATCACTACGTTGTTTTATGCAAATCTTTTCCAAGACCTTTTCACCAAACCCCAATGATCATTCCATCCACTTTACTACTTATCTTTATGGAAAAACTTATAAATTCTTCGATAAAGATATAGCTAATCTTTTCAGAATGGGTCGAGGAGACTTCAGTTTCCACAAATTTCTTCACAATCTTAGATCATGGCTCATGAATTCACCCCTGAATCTTTTTTTACCTTTAATCATGACTGAACCGCCTATGAATTTTGGTATCCTTCCATCTTACTCCCAACTCACACATGAGGCCAAAATTTTTCATCTCATCATTACATATACCATTGTAATGACGCATTTATAAGGAAATACGTCCATCTTGATTGTTTTCTTTTATGGTGCATCTATAAGGAAATACGTCTTGATCTTCCATCTCCCATATGGTGCATCTTCTTAAGTTTCTTTAAGCTTATGTCCTCTTCTTCATTGTTTTGCTTCTTTGTTTACATCCTTGGATCTTCCATGCCTCTACTTGGTTACCCCTTCTCAAGCTGTGCAAGCTTAAAATGCCTTCCACTCCTTATCAGATGGTCTATTTGCTCTTCGGGTTCTCATAGTCCTTCAAATTGGTCAACCGCTTCTCGAATCTCGACCATTGAGTATCCTTTCTCTCAGAAGGCCCAGAAATCATCCGCTCTAGCTTTCTTTCTATTGACTCCTTCATCTCCCTATAAATTTTTCTCAATTTTCATCACATTTTGCGAAAACCAATCAGATTCTTTGCTAATATCCGTCTCTAGTTCAAAGAGTTGTGGCAGTGATATCCCATCAAACGGATCTTCGTAATTGTTTGGTGGGGGAGGGCCATAAAGATCCCACGAGCCTCCATGATCATATGGTTCCTCCATAATCGGGTGCCATTCTGGCACATCCCTTCCTTCGTCGTATTCTATGTCCACGAATTCTTACTCTATTTCTTCCAATTTTCACATGTCGTTCTCTTCTTAGTATTCCACTTCGAGAGAACACAAGACTGACTCCTCGGGTAAAGGTTTTCTTGGTTTTACCTCATAAAGAGGAACGAAGTATACGGAGGGGTCGAACACAAGACCTACGGTTCCCAACAAATTCACTTGGGGTGAGCCCTCCTCTTTCTTTTTTGACCCCTTCTTCTTCTCGATTTCCACACTGGCTGGTGGATTCCTTTCCTACTTACTTTCACTGCCAACCTCTTTTTCTTTGAGGATTCTCCTATATGTGATGATATCTTCCTTATCTCTTCTATTCTAAAACTCAGGTTGGCTTCTGCATACCAAGCTGCCTCTTGGTGATAGGCTATATCATCACTCAAAATGGTCAAGTCATGCCATTTGATGTGAATCCATACTTCCTCCAACTCATTTAATGCCTTAAGACAGGCCAAATCCTCCCACAAATGCCTGATTTCTTCATCCTCCTCGTCATCACCATTGACAGGGGAGGAACTTCTTCTTTGTGGACGATAAAGATTGAGAAGTTATCAAAACCATCGCTGATCAAATCCTAAATAAAGTCATTAATCAACAACACCTCCTGTCCAAATCGAAAATTTGCAATCGGCTTCAATTCTATCGTAGAGACTATAAATTTAGTGGCATCAAAACCTCTCGACTCTCTTTCAATGGCATTCACATTTTACTGGTTTTCATGATTCGATAGAGGGTTAGTGGTAACATTCAGTTTCTGAATGGAAATAGGTGGACGGATCACCTTGTTGTCTATTAAGTCTTGAATCTTATACCAGAGCCTCATGCAATTGTTGGTTAAATGACCATGCCCCTAGTGGAAGGCGCAATACTAGGTAGGATTATAACTTGGCAGTAAAGGGTTTGGAGACGGGGTCGGCTCTGAAGGCTTTAGGAGACCCCTCTCACTCAGACAGCTCAAGATGGACGTTAAAGGTACAGTAAGTTGGGTGAAGGCTCTCTTTTGGTTTTGGGGTTGATTTTGGGTAGCAAGCAAGATAGATAGATTAGCTTGATTTGAATTGGGGTTCAGCAGGTTCACTTTATAGCTTTCATTCACGCCATTGGTGGTATTATTTGGATTGTGGGCATATGGCTTCTGAATCGTCCTTTGACTCGATTCTCCCTTCTCAATATCCCCAGACTGCAGTGCATCCTTTATCTATATCCCACCATAAAAAATATGCACAAATGTCATCAATGACTGTGTGATCAAATACTTACAAAACTACGGCCATACGTTCTTCACTACCATTTTTACTTGCTTCTTTTCAGTGGGTCAGTTTATTATTATTTTTGCTTTACCTCTCCACTAGGTCAAAAACTCAATGAAAGATTCTTTAGCTTCCTGTCGGGTGGTCTTGAGTTCCCAAGTGATGACATTGAGCTAGATGTTGTAGTTAAACTGGTTGACAAATGCAGTAGGAATGCCCTCCCATGTTCTTATCTTCGCAACATCTAGAGGTAGAAATCATTTTTGAGCAGCTCCAGACAAGGACCACTTGAAAAGTTGTGCTTTCAATTGATCATTAATTCCCATTGGTGACAGGGTTCCCACATACATCCTTAGATGGATCCTCGAGTCTTCGGTCCCATCAAATTTCTCAATGTGGGCATCTTAAACATCACGGGAAGCATAGCATCGGGGAACAAGCAGATCCCCTCAACATCCAACATATAATCCACGATTCCTCGGGCTTTCCTTAAAATCGTCTCTAATTTGTTAACCTTATCAGATAAGATCGATTCCTTCATGGCTAGGATTTTTGGGATTCCTAGCCAGATAGGTTGTGCAACTACAGGTTGGGCTCCATCGAGTCCCACATTATCGTCCTAAATATTATCTCTTATTCCATCCTCTAGGTTATTTAGAACAACTACATTAGGATCTATAGCTCGGGTCCTTAAAGCCTGGATCTGAGTCTAATACTGAGTCTAGATCATAGCCTGATTTGTTACTGTGGTGCTAACTCCCTCAACAGTCTAATGTAATTCTAAAATTACCCTCACCATATTTTAGTCAATTTTGAGTCTGCCATCGGTAATATCAACTGATCCACATGTCTGAGTCTTTCACTCGGAGATCGGGCCCAAGTGCATATAGGTTCTTCTCTACTCAGAGTTATTATCCTGGGTTTTCAGACTGAAAGGGCTCACATAAACTGAAAAACTCATTAGCCAGGCCTAAACTCAAAATAACTTACTCTCGATGACACATCTAGGGGACAAAAACTAATCCAAATTGAGGTGCTAACTATACAAACAAAAGCATCCATAAAAAGAAAATCACATAACCCTAAAAGATTTATTGATCCTAAAAGAAGGTGTTCCAAGAAACTATATGTACATGAAAAGGCTGGTAGGTCTTCACTAAGTGTAGTTTTTTAATAGAGTTAAGAATATACCTTCTGATGCCAGGAATGGTGCAAGGCATGGTCAAACGGTACGTAATAACTCATTTTGCTACATCTATGGAAGCATGTGGCCAGAAAGTTTGTTGGCTTCCCCGACATAGCCTTGAAACAATAAACTGACCAAGGTATTGGGTAGGTGGAGCGGGGGTTTGCGAACCAAGCACACAGATATGCAAATGAAAATACGAATACAGATGAAAATTTTATAACAAGAACTATTGGCATTTCAAGTTAATCCCTCTTATGATTTTTCTAAAAAACTAATCCCTAACGGAGTCGCCAAAAAGGATGCAGGCATTTTTTGGGTCTCATGAGATGCACTAGATATCTACTATTTGTAGAAAAATATTCTTTTCTTTCCAAAATAAGAAAATCCTAGATATCTGAGCATCAATTTTAGAAAAAAGGAGTCGCCACTTGGTTTTTGAGAAAAACCAAGAAAAATAAAAAGAAGGTTGCGGGTCTTTTAAAAAATCGTAACCAGAGAAACAAAAAAGGTTTGGGGGCTAAGGTACGAAAAGGGAAAGTGTTAGGCACCCTTTTCGGCCAACCTTGAGGTTGGCCAAAAATGTTGTCAATATTGGTTCTTATTGTAAACTTTTTAAAGGTAACATATACCGAACAAGAGGTTAAAGAGAGTTCAAACAAAAGCAAACAAATAAACAAAATCTTAACTATGGTTCCTAGGATCATGCAATTTGGTTATTATTTCTAGATATGCCAAACGTTTCATTTAAGCAAAGCAAAGCAAAAAACATACGAATAAACAATAAAACGAACAAATAAAGGTTTAAAGGTCGTGCAACAATGCTTTTGCCCGTAACATGCTATGAACATGTTGTGTAAAATAAACAGAAGAGACTTAGGCACTATTTTAAGCTACTGGATATACATAGAAACTCATGGCCGTAGTAACTAATGTTGCGGCCATGAAAAAATAAATCACAAAACAAGCGGCCGTGACAAATATAAGGTTACCACGAAGAACAAAATGCAAAATCTCATAGCCGTGAAAAATAGAAGTCGTGGCCATGGCTTTAAAGGGTCTAGAACAGGGTATAAATAACGCACTAGGCTTGAAACTGGCTCAAACGAATAGGATATAGACGATAGAGACCATAACCCATTCATTCAAGGCTAGATTTACCATCTTCCATCCTCTACAGAAACAATATCTCTAAACAACATGTACAAGATATCAAAATAAATGACAAAATGCTTAAAACACATTTTCATGTCATTAGCCTCACAAAACCTCACGGTCGTAGCAAGAGAATATGGCGTCCGTAACAAACATGGAACTAAAAGTTGTGGCCATGGACAATAACTGGTGGCCATTACTATGAGTTTAATAAAACACACGGCTGTGACAATATAAGGTCATGGCCGTCATGTTTTTATAACTACAAAAAACATAAGAATAAAGGTATATGGAGTGGAGATCACATCCCATTTGATCTAGGCCAGATCTACTGATCTAGGTCAGATCTGCTGATCTAGGTCAGATCTGCCATTCATTACCCAATCAAAAAATAGACTGAGGTACAGAGAAGAGAAGATGTTAAATAGAGTATGTAAGAAAAAGGGAGGAAACCTTGAGACAAATGAATATCAAAGAGTTTTGAAAAAAGTTTTCATGTTTTGAGCCTCTAAACATATGTCATAGCCGTAACAATAGAATATTGCGGCCGTGAGTAAATAAAGCACAAATATATCAGCCATGTGCATAAAGGTCACAACCGTGACTGTAGGTTTAACAAAATATACGGCCGTGACATTAGAAGGTCGTAGCCGTCATGTTTTAGAACCTTGGGAAGTTTTTAAAGTACTCAGTGTGCTTGTGAGCAACGAAATAAAGTAAAAACGACTGTAAATATGTGAAATACCGAGCTATGAATACATTGTTGATAATGAAAACTTGAAGGAACACTGCTTAGATCAAAATAAATAATGAATAAACAATAAAAACAATGGAAAACTTATCCACGACACCCTTAGGGAAAGAAAATGAGGGTTTATAGAAGAGTCGTGGCTTCGTAAGGTTACCTTGTGCGAATGTCCACCTTGAATGGCCTTTTGGGGGTGAACATAGGAAATCTCCATGCCAATACAAGCTCTACGAACTCCTTCGATGCAAGCAAGACCACAAACAATGCTCAGAAAGTGTAGAATGGATTGGAGAATTTTGGGTGGAGGTGTATTTAAGCAGAGTTTGGACCTCCAGGTTCTTCTTCCCCTGGTTCTACTTGGAAACACCGCCTATTTATAGGCAAGAAGAGCAACACCGATCCCCTCTAGGATGCTTCCATCTATCCAAAAAGGGGTAATAGTGACAGCCGCTACCTTTTTACTTTTTTATAGTGACGGCCGCTACCTTTATGATGATGAAAAGGATAGCCGCAACTTTCAAAAGTCGCGCTAAGATAAAAAGATGCGTCCATAACAAAGGAAGTCACGGCCTAGTTTAGGGTTTACAAAAAGGTCACGATCGTGACATAAAAGTCACGACCTAGATGTTGTTTGGTGGTTTTCTTATGTTTTGAGCCATATTCGTGATTCTGCTTGCTTGGAAGTATCTTTGAGCATGATTCTCATACTTTCATCATTGGAGTGTATTCGAGATAGGTGCCTAATATTTGGCTTGGTCAAATTGTGGTGTCTACAGTACTCATCGATGACCTTCCCGATATGCCTGATGGCGTCTATCTCTGCTCTCCAGCATATGTTGCCCTCTATATAAGCGGGGTCAGTTGATACGAGACAACGGGACTGTATCTGAAAGGATCCCATGAGTCAAAACTCACGTGGGAGTCAAATGAGGCCGACGAGCCAACTGGAGCAGCTGAGCTCCTTGGGGGTTTTGGGCTATGCGATGATGATGATACCATCCTATAATGAAACAAGAGAATGGTGTAAGTTTTAAGTAAACTGTTAGTTCAAAAGTTTCAAGTCTAAAGCATGGTAGTAAAAGGGGTCTAGCCAAGTATAAAAGTCTTAAGCCTAGGTCAATGATCATGTGAATAAGGGTTGAACCTAAACTCTGATACCAAACTATAACGCCCCAAAATCGAGGACATCTAGAGCGACAATGGCTAATAAGGTCCAAGAAATTTAGTAGTGATATTACCCTTTCAAAGCAAGTAAAGTAAAAGTAGAGTAATTCTTATGATTACAAACCAAAAAATAAAGTTTTAAGAAAAAATAAAAATGAGACAAGAAGCACTAGGACTCGTAGCAAAAGGGTCTAATGTAGTAGACTTGGTGAGAATTCGGCTCACAAGAGCCAAGGTTCCACCTCCTCTTCCACGGTATCACCAATAGGGCCTCTGGTTCCTCAAAACCTAGCATAAACGCCATGAGCTAACGCCCAGGAGGATCAACATAAATATACAAGTTTTTCTCATGCAACATGTCAAATAATAACAGATAAATATGATAGTGAATATGGTAAAATTGATGCAGTAGGTTTTCAATTATAATCAAATTGAATCCTAAGTTATCATAGGTTCTCCCCAATCGGGGTAAACCATCCTAACCCTGATTCCAACCACGCAAACTAAGTCTATTGACCAACAAAGGGCGTTCTTTCAGGCGTGGGATGACTACATAGCCAAACTAAGTGTCAAACTAGGTCATCACTGACGATAAGGAGTGGAGAATCACATCATCGACAAAATTTGGCCATCAGATCTTAGGTCAAGGTCTAACGCAGGATCGCGAAATATCTAACTTCTATAATTTCACCACCTAATCCATCCTTCACCAAGATTCATAAAATCATCCGTGCATATAGTACTTTAGAAAATCACGAATTCCAATTTTCATGAGTTAAGTCACCATCCTAAAGTTCAATTTCATCTGTTTCTTAAAATCTTTAAGTGAACCCCGTAAAACCCAACCCAATGATGATATGGCGTGATATAATATGCTAAAATTACACTTTTTCAACTTAATCCAAGCATGGGTATGACTATTTAACATGTAAGGTAAAAGTGTACCAATAAGTGTAAAGTCACTTTTTTTTTGTTTTTTGCTTAGGCTAAAAACAATTAATACAATAAACATGTGCCAACGATGGAACTAAACTTGCATATAATTATTTGAACAACTATAATCATGGAAATACTTTAAGAAAAAATCACACATTCTAGTTAACTAGCCATGCGTAGCACAAACATAGGAAACTCAAAATAATAACATTAAACACAACATATTGAACCAGAGCCAAGGTTTTGAGTATTTAGCTTCTGTTTTTAGGATTTTTAAAATACTTGTACTTGGAAATAAAATCTAAAATTTGTTAGGTAACATATTTAGGATGTTCTGAACACTTTTTATGTTGACCACTTTTTTGGATTGGGCCTCTAAGGCCTCATTGTTTGCAAAACAAATGGTGTGACATAATAGTGAATAAGCTCCAGCATACTGGCGTGATTGTTAGTCAGTTTAGAAATTAAAAAGAAGGACCAACCTCATTGGGTAATTTTTAAATTTTTTACTGAGATAGATATATGAGTTATGAAGCTCTGAGATTTGGCCTTGCATCAAAATCATTTTAATTTATATTAATTTTCTATCAAATAGTGTCCAAATTTGACACACTTTGAGAGAATCGACACAACTTTCTCTACGTTTAAGGTTTTCGAATGATTCCAGTGGAGTTTGAAAGATAAGACAAATATCTAACTAACCACACTGATCTCAAACCAAGATCTTGTTCCTACAGAAAATGGTGTTGATTTAAAGTTGTCCTTCCAGATAGTCCATTTACCCATTTTCAAACCCAATTTTTAAAAATTATAAGATGAGTGATCTAGACCTGAAGAAACATCATGCTTGTAAACAACATCTCCACAAAACAACAATAAAAATTTCAAAGTAGAAGAACAAATCTAGATCCAAATGAAAAGTAGTGGAAAATCAAATTTTTAGCGAAAAATGTCTCTAGACAGATTTGAACTCAAAAAGTTCATGTGATTTCTTGGCTCCTAGGTCTATGACCTATGCGTGCATGGCTATACCTCTCATATATATGACTTATATATGAGATATATACTATTTTTTAAAGATCAAAACAAAGAGAAGAAGGTAGATGGATGAAGAAAGAAAAATAGGAATGAAAGTAAGGTTTTAGATCTCATCTCATGGATTGAGTATGAATCTTAAACCCCTTTGATTTTTGGAGCTAAGAAGACCCATGTTAGGAGAAAATAATGTATAAAAATATTATTCTTACCTTGGTTTAGGTGTTGATGTTGATGGATGATGAAGATCTTTAAAGAAGAAAACCCAAGAACACTAAAAACTTTGAGATCTATAAGTTTCTTCCTCTCTTTCTCTCTTTGGCTCTCAAGCAACACTTAGTATTTTGACGAAAAAAGTTTTTGTTAGTGAGAGGTATTGCCGAACCTAGGGGAGGGGCTTGTTCTTTTAAAATGATTTTTGTTAGCACAAAGAGTGTAATGATGGTTGTGTGTAAAGTGGACATGACTGAAGCTACTAATCTTCCATGCATGCAAAGAGATCGTGACATGAAGTAATAAAAAAAATGAGATTGAGTGTTATAGTATCTATAATGACCGGCCCTGGGGTGTTTTTGGCTCCATGAGTTGAATTTTGTTGTATTATATTACTTTTATTGTATATTTAATGATATATATATATACATTACACTGTCCAAGAATTAAATTCAAAAATTAACTTAATGTATATTTTTAATTATGAATATTAAATATTTGCATTAATATAATAATTTTAGATTTTGTATTTAATTTTTTTTACATCGTAATTTAATTATAATATTATTTAGTTGTGGTGATTGAGCTAAATTACGATTTTTATATAATTTTGTAACTCGGTGTATGTTTTTAAATTTTTTTTATAGTAGTTTTAATTTCAATTGGTGAAATTAGGTTTAAAACTTAATTTTTATTATTTAATATTATTTTATCATTATTTAATTACATGTGTGGTGTACTTTTGTTTTTAATTCAAGTCTTGTTATATAAATATGATATATTGGTTTAAAGTTACTTTTTATTATTATATTGAAAATTTACTTTTTGATTATTATATTAGAGAGTTACTTTTTTATTATTATATTTGAAAGTTACTTTTTGGAGTTGTAGAGACATG
>JAOTRH010439436.1:0-33329 GCA_034768845.1 Heliamphora exappendiculata | reverse complement strand
GCTCATAAAGATTCTCATAAAATAGAAAACTAATTTTATTAAAATAAAATTAAATACTAAAAACATGATTTTCAGTATACCAACCCTAACAATCTTCCACTTATACTCAAAACCATGCTGCTATGCATCTGACTCCCATGCCCTCTACATGACTATCAAAAGTCTTAGCCAGTAAGCTCTTTGTAAAAGACCTGCAAGGTTATCTCCTGATGTAAACTCTATGCCTGACTAGAAATATGAGTTTGTGTATCCCAAAGGAACTAGACTGTCTGCCTAGTAAACCAACATATAATCTTTAGTTCTTTTTAAGTACTTGATTATATATTCTTTACCGCAGTCCAATGCTCTTACCCTGTGTTAGATTGATATCTCCTAACCATGCTAACAACAAAGCAGATGTCGGGTCAAGTGCAAAGCATAGCATACATGAGGCTTCCTATTGCCGAAGCATAAGGAATTGCCTTCATCCTCTCTATCTCATCAAGTGTCTTAGGACACTGATTCTTGGATAGAATGATTCCATACCTGAAAGGGAGAAACCCTTTCTTAGAATCCTGTATGCTAAAGCGAGCAAGGATATCATCCATATAATTTGCTTATGAAAAGCCCAACATCCTTTGTTCCCGATCTCGCACAAGCTTGGTCCCTAGAATGTGACTGGCTTCTCCCAAGTCCTTCATATCGAGCTGCCCAGAAAATCATAGTTTAACTGTAGATAATGCCCCCACATCGTTTTCGATGAGCAAGATATCGTCTACATAAAGTACTAGGAAGATCACCACGCTTCCGTCATGCTTCTTATACACACAGGACTCATCAGAACTTTGATCAAATCCATAAGATTTAATGGCTTGATCAAATCGAGTGTTCCAAGACCTCGATGTCTGCTTAAGTACATAAATGGATCTCTTAAACTTATATAACATGTGTTCCTGGCCCTTTATAATGAATCCGTCTGGTTGTATCATATAGATACACTAGTCAAGACTTCTATAAAGGAACGCTGTCTTGATGTTCATTTGCCAGATTTCGTAATCGAAATATGCGGCAATGGATAAGAGAATCCTGATAGACTTAAGCATGGCTACAGCCCAAAAGGTTTCCTCATAGTCGATCCCTTCTTTCTGAGTGAACCTTTTAGCAACAAGCATAGCTTTGAAGGTTTCAACCTTCCCGTCTGGTCCTCTCCTTTTCTAGTAGATCCACTTGCACCCAATGGGTTTTATCCCTTCGGGTGGTTCTACAAGTTTCCAGACCTGATTGGAATACATAGATTCTATCTCTGAATTCATAGCCTTTTCCCAAAGATCTGCATCTTTATCTTATAGTCTTTCATTGTAGTTATCGGGCTTGGTATCCAGTTCTATCTGGATCCTGTCAAAAGACTCTTGCAAGAACATATATCGGTCAGGTTGATGAACAACCCTCCCACTACGACGAGGCATTACCTGTGTCTGTGTACTAGCAGTAACAGGCTGTGCAGAATCTGAACCCTGTGTATTAGCACCTTGTTCTTGATTTGCACCTGTCCCGATAATCCTTCCACTACGACGAGATAATGGAATATTAGTGACTTGTGGTTCCTCTTCTGTTCTACAGGTATTTTCTCTCAGTTCTTCTAGAATAATTTTACTATTAGGCCTATGATTCATAATATAATCATCTTTCAAGAATTAGGCATTGGTGCTAATAATGACCTTCGGATCCTTAGGATTATAAAATAGACCACCCTTCGTTCTCTTGGGATACCCCATGAAGAAACAGGCTTCTGTCCTCAGTTCCAACTTACCCGCGTTCCTTTTTAGCACATGTGCTGGACACCCCCAAATCCGAATGTGTTTCAGACTAGGCTTACGCCTGGTCCACAATACTATAGGAGTAGAAGGTACTGACTTAGAAGGTACTGACTTAGAAGGTAACATATTTAGAATGTAAGCCGCTGTCTCTAAAGACACCTTGAGTAGTCATAAATGAAACTAACAAAGTACTCAATGCCACCTCTATCCTGGATTGTCATAGGACCACATATATCATAATGAACCAGCTCCAACGATTTTTTAGCTTTATCGTCTTTAGCCGGAAAGAGCCTCTTGGTCATCTTACCCTCTAAGCTAGATTCACAGAATAGAAGTGCCATCACTTCAAATGAGCTCAAAGGTCTATCTGCTACTAGTTTATTTATCCTTTTTAGATTAATATGACCCAAGCGTAAATACGAAAGAAACGTTTGGTTCATTAAAGAAGAAAACTTTCTCTTATATGGTAATATATATGTATTATTTGTTTCAGTCAGTTGTAGTGTAGAAGAGATTTGAGTAATAATATAAAGATCATCCACCAATATACCAGAACAGATAACCCGTTTATTATCATTAATAACCACAGAATTATTAAAATAAACTAAATATCCGTCTTTAACCAATCTAGAAACAGAAACAAAGTTCCTTCTAATGACAGGTACATAAAGACAATATCTCAATATTAAAACCCGATCTCTACCAAAACTGAGAGTGATATCTCCTACTGCAACTGCTGTTACCTTTGTATTATTGCCCATATGCTAGTAAATCTCCCTATCACTAAGTTGTCGGGTTTCCTGGAACTCCTGCAGTGAATTGCAGACATGATTAGTGGCTCCCGTATCTATACACCAGGTACCGATAGATAACACCGCTGAACATGTTTCTACAACAAGTGAACAAAAATCATCATGTTTGCTCTGCATTTTGAGAATTATTGAACATAGATTTTTCCAGTGCCAGGTCTAGTTGCAGTGAAAACATCTGCCTTTCGGCTTTTTTACACCCGTCCATGGCCCACTAACTACCCTGAAAAACATGTCTCCCTATTTCTGAACCTTTTTCTTCTTCATGCCTTCTGACTCCGAGAAAGAACCTTTTTCCGAAATAGACACATTTTCTGGTATTGAAGGAATACCATTTGTAGTTAAAGCTATATTTAATTTACATTTCCAGTCAACATAATTTGGTCCCATTAGTTTGGTTTCTTTGAGTATTAAAGCGAGTGGGTTGAAATCTATTTTAATCCTGAGAATCATATAATTAAATAAAACCATTCATTATGATGAGAAAAACATTGAATTCATTTTAATTTGGTTCCCTCAACCATTTTAAAATTAATTCGTCTGCAGCCTAGTAATCTGTGAATAGCATGATACGTTGGGTGGAAGTCTACTATCCATCATAAGACCAGACATGTCAATTAATTTTAATTTTACTATCTAGGCAAATTGATCATGCCAGGTAAAATTAAATAGCTGTCATAATTTCGGTTCATTATATAATAGTAGTGACTTAATTGGAGAGGATATTATTATATAGAGTTAAGTATTAACTATCACCTAATCCCAAATTAATCTCTTCGCAGTGAACCCTTCAGTTGGAGAAGTGATCTACACTAACAATTATTTAGAATTATCCCTAAAGGAGGTTTGTATTGGCGATACCGCAATTAATCTGTCCGTTTGGGAGGAAGGCCTTACTGCCGACACGCAGGGTTTAATTGCATCGTCTACAAACTAGTGATGGAGACTGCAGAATTTATCTATGAATAAATTCTCTCTCCCACTTAGATTTTTAAAATATTTTTGAAGGTTATAAAAATCCGTTTACTTAAAATAAATTTATTAATTTCAAAAGCCACACGATCTGAAAGAATCAAATATCTTTCTGTGTACATGATTCCAAAGATTCTGATTTATTAAACAATCTTTTTTCATGTTTAAATGCGTAACAAATAAAATTTAATAAATGCACAGTTTTTCCTTTAGCTTTTTAGCTAAGGTAGTGATTAAAGGTATTAATTTATTTTATTTTATGTTCCATATTTTTCAAAAAATAATAATTTATTTCGATTAAATATTTTTTTATTTATTTAATTCAAAATCCAGAATTAATTCCCACATTTTTTCAAGATATCCGATTTTAAAAAAATCATCTTAACCGTGATATTTTGTAAAAAAAATAAAATACCAAAAAAAATTCATTTAATTAAAATTAATTATTTAAAAAAAACTTATTTTTATTTTTCATTACAAAATATTTTAATTAAAACTAAATATTCGAATTAATTAAATTAACATGATAAATAAAATCAATAAATATCATCTACGCAGTTAATAAAGAAATAAATACAAGATAAATAAAAATATCCCGATTTTATGATCCAACTAAAACTTTAAAAAATTTAGTCTCTTGTTAAGAGATAAGCTACAGTAATCCTATTATGAATCAGTTTTCTGTGTCCAGTTTGCATCAGAACTTCTTGATTCTATCTGATATATCAATATATATCGTATCAGTCTCATATATATTATAATATACATCAAATCAGTCCCGAGAGAGAGAAAGTCGCTGGACCACCACAAGCCACCGCCGGCGCCGCCTCGCCCCCCCTTTAGGCAGCTTGTGCCGCCTCATTTGAGCTCCATCTTTGACGAGCATTATATCGTTGGAAAGCTCTCGAAATATAGAATTTTTCAGTCAAAAAAATTGCTCAAAAAATAGCCAAAAAAACTGCCAGAACCTCAAAAATGCTGTTGCCCGCTACAGCACTGTGCCGCCAACTTCCCGAGGCTTTTTCGACCTCTTCTTGAACTTGGTTTTCGACGTTCTTTATATCAAAAGAAAGCTCTCGAAAAGTACTATTTTTTGTGAAAAAAACTGCTCAAAAAGAGCTCATAAAACCACTAAAAAATTGCCTAAAATGGACTGTCGCTGATCACCAGCACTGCCGCCTTTTACCGCCAACTTTCCGAGGCCGTTCCGGCCTCATCCAAACTCGCGATCTGTGGCCCGTAAAAACCCGAACCACTGCCGGTGCCATCTTTGTTCTTCGTGTTCTTGGACATGTTTAACCTGTTCTTAAATATTCTAAACGGATATTTAAAAACATAAAGCTAGCTATTATATTGATCATATGTTCCGAAGGCTCACATTCGATCTATCACGGTCAATTCCCGTGATAAAAAAAATATAATCATCATTCATTCAAACCATTAAATCAAACATAAAAACAAAAAGATAACCATAAAATCAAGATTAGAACGTCTACAAAACAAAGTTAGCAACGGTACTAAAACTGCCTGGCCCCAATAACCGTAAACAAAAAATAAAATGGCTTTGATACCAATTTATTGGAGGCAATACTGCTAAGATCATTATTTTTGTAAAACAATTTCGGTAAAAAATTAACTGGATGGGCAAACGCCGAAACGGGCTCCAGATAAAAATTTTAACGTCGAACGATCGAAAGAAAACCTGTGCAACAAAAGTTACTTTAGAAGAATACCTCTTATCGATCTAATCTTCAACTACGACTTGATTCCAAGTTGAAGCTCTAATCAGATCTTCTACTGTATTCTCTTACGCGATCTTCGAACGTAGTGTAGGCTACAATCCTTCGAGAACTCGTACCGGTAGAATCCCGATATATTTAATTCTTGAAAGACAAAAATAATATCATAATAATAATGATATGAAATTATTAAAATTTAGTTCAACTTACCCGCATATATATAGGGCTACAGTAGGGATCTGGGGAGTAATTATGAGTTAGACTTCTAGTGGAACGCAAACACCTACTAGAGGTTTCTGTAATTATGGAAAGACATGCAGCGGTTTCTGTAATTTTCATAAAACACTAAATTACAGTTCACATCACTAAAGAACTATAATTGCACTCTGACCCATAATCTCAAGACCTTCTTGCATTAAGCTCTTGTTATTAAATGCTTACCATTTCTCTCCACGTTCAGATTCTCGATACCCACCAATTAAATTTAATTACTGAGAATTTAATTTAATCGACATCTTGATATTTTTTATACCCTTTCGCTTAACTTATTTAACCGCCGGATAATTAAATCCACCTGTAGAGTTTGGTCCGGTCAAAACTTATAAGCATTCTTAAGGGGTATCGTCAATCTGGATCTTTGGGATGTGAATTCCGTCAACAATTAATATTTGTCATATAAATAATACCGCTATCCAACTCACTGGGAATATAAACTCATATAAGATTAAATATATGCAAATCAATAATTATTTCATGATTAAGAGGATAAGCACTATTCATAATAACCTTTAGATGTGAATTAATTTATATAGTCAGTAGTCAATACAAAATTAATTACCCCAAATGTCTCGTTCAATACACACAAAGTATACTAGGACAGAGAGTTGGAACAATAGACGACGCTATTTTCGGTTCCCCGTAACCAAGATAGGCCTACTAAGACTCTGTGTTATAGTTGTACCGATGGTATGTCTATTTCTATCTAAATTGTGAACATAAAATTTCATATTTTGCAAGAACCTAAAATTTGATCTTCTGTGTGTAAAGTGTACTCTACACACCAGATTAAATACTATACAAAATATTAGATATCCATGCATATCAAAGAAATAATACACATACATTGCTTATAAAGATTCTCATAAAATAAAAAATTAATTTTATTAAAATAAAATTAAATACAAAAAATATGATTTTTAGTATACCAACCCTAACAGCTAAGTGGGTGGGGCCCACACCCCACTCAAACACCCGCCAAAAATGTTTTAAGCATTTTCAATCTTGTGATATATTTCTAATCTACATACATGCATCAGTAATGTTTAAATTAATTTTTTAAAGTTCTCATCAACTCAAAATTAATTTCTCATTAATTATCGAATTTTAAAATTATTCCTAATTTAAAATTCGCAGGTCTCCACGCACATCGGCGGATTCATTCAAAACTCAAACGAGAGTTACTGAGCCTACTGCCATCACCCATATGAGAATCAACATATGTTCAGCAATTTATATCCAACCAAAGTCAAATAATAAACATCTCATACTAATTAACAAAATAAAAAAAAACTGGGTCTTACAACTCTCCCCCATAAAAGGAATTTTGTTTCCAAAATTCGCTACACGACCTACGAGGCAAATAAATCCAAATACTTTGCTCGGACTTCGGATTGGAGCTCCCACATGGCCTTCTCAACACCATGATAGAGCCATAAGACTTTGACATATGCAATGGTCCTCCCACACAAAACTTGTTCCTTTATGTCAAGAATCTTTACTGGTCATTCCTTGTAAGAGATGTCGTCCTCCCCTCGCAACTTGGTTCAATCTAAAACATGAGACGGATCTAACTCGTACTTGCACAACATGGACACATGGAAAACGTTATGCACGGATGCTAACTGCGGTGGCAAGGCAAGGCGATAGGCTACCTGTTCGATCCTATCAAGGATCTCAAACGGTTTAATAAAACGTGGTGATAGCTTCCCGCTCCACCTAAATCTCGTCAAACCCTTTCGTAGCAAGACGTTCAAGAACACATGTTCCCTAACATCAAATGCCAATGGCCTCCACCTCTTATTTGCATAGCTCTTTTGACGAGTATGTCCAGTTATTAAACGTTTACGGATTGCGATGACCTTTTTCATGGTCTCACGCACAAGCTTAGGTCCCAACACAGCTGTCTCCCCAGCATCGGCCCAACAAATAGGTGACCAGCAAGGTATACCATATAATGCCTCATAAGGTGCCACCTCAATGCTCGATTGGTAACTATTATTGTAGCAAACTTCACCAATGGAAAATGGTCCTCCCATAACCCACGAAAGTCTAGAACACACGCTCGCAACATATCCTCGAGTATTTAAATAGTGCGCTCTGACTGATCGTCGATCTGAGGATGAAAAGCAGTACTGAGTAGTAGGCTCGTCCCCATGGCTGACTGTAAACACTGCCAAAAGCGTCAAGTGAAGTGGGGATCTTGATCTAAGATGATAGAAACTGATATTCTATGGAGTCTGACAATCTCACTCACATAAAGCTTGGAAAGTTTATCAATCAAATCTGTCATTACAGGTATTACTTCCGAGGGAGACGGTCCATTAGATATTTATTTTTTTAGAAAAATGTCATTTTCCTTTTAAAATAAGAAAATATGAGGTAGCTGAGCACGCTTTTTAGAAAAATAGAGTCGCCACTTACTTTTTGAAAAAAATCAAGAAAAAATAAAAAGAAGGCTGTGGGTTTTTTGAAAAACATAACCAGAGACAAAGAGGATTCGGAGGCCAACCGTGAGGTTAGCCTCTACTTTGTCAATATTGGTTCTTGTTGTAAACTTTTTAAAGGTAACATATATAGAATGGGAGGTTAAAGAAAGTTCAAATAAAAGCAAGTAGAGAAACAAAATCATAACTATGATCTTAGGGTTATGCAACTTAATTATTATTTCTAGATATGCCACACGTATCGTTTGAGTAAAGCAAAGTGAAAACACATGCGAGTAAGCGATAAAATGAACAAATAAGGGTCTAAGGGTCATGCAACAATGCTTATGTCCCTATCATGCTATGAACATGCTATAAAAAATAAATAGAGAAGATTAGCACGCCATTTTTGAGCTACTGGAAATACATAAAACTCACGGCCATAACAAAATAAGTCACAAAATTTGCGGCCGTGACAAATATTAGGTTACCACGGAAAACAGAATAAAGAAATCTCACGGTCGTGAAAATTAAATGTCACGGCCAAGGTTTTTGAGGATCCAAAAAGGGTATAATCGACATACAAAGTCTAAAAATGGCTCAAATGGACAGGACATGCAGGACAAAGACCATAACCTATTTATTTTAGGTTAGATCTACCACCCTTCATCCTCTATACAAGCAGTATTTCAAGATAGAATACACAGGATATTAAAAATGATTAACAAAGTGCTTGAAATACATTTTTCATGTCACTGGCCTCATAAAACCTCACGGCCGTAGCAAAAGGATACAACCGTTATTGTTAGTTTAACAAAACATATGGTCGTGACATTAAAAAGTTTCTACCGTCATATTTTTATAAGTACAACACATACAGAAAGAAAGGTGTACAGAATGGAGACCACGACCCATTTGATAAAATCCAGATCTACCATTCATTCTCTAACAAGAACATGGACTGAGGTACAGAAAAGAGTAAAGAAAAATAGAATAAGGAAAAGGGAGAGAAACCTTGAAATAAATAAATAACAGAGAGTTTTAAAGAGAGTTTTCATGTTTTTATCCTTTAAGAAAATGTCACGTCTAAGACAGTAGGATGTTGTAACGACCCTGCTCAGACCCTAGTATTAGTAACGGATAGTCCACAAGACCATAGAGTACGGAAGAGGTTCAAAACCCCAACTCGAATCGAAAATACTAAGTTAAGCTTGGAAACCCCAAAAAGGTCCAAAATTCAAGCAACAAAACCTTAACACCCGAAGAGTCCACCAGCATTCTAAATGAAGTAAATATTATGAAATAATGAGTTAAAAATAAAAAATCCACATAAATAGGGTAAAATGACTTATTTGCCCATAGTATAGCAGAAAGTCTTAAAAATCTAAATTTTAACACATGGATTAATTGTACTTAAAGATTTAAGTACAATTAAGTAGAAAAGGAAAAAATAACATCAAAAATAACAAAATTACCCCATAGTGGCTGACTACCTTGCGAAGAGTGCCAAAAAGTAGCTTTTTTTCTTTCTTTTTAGCTTAAAATGATGAGAAATGTATTCAATCAAGCATTATGATGATCCAATACTTGTTGAGCAAGTAATATACATAATAATATAGTTTTATAAGTTAACAAAAGTGAATAAATCATTATTGAAGTTCATACACAACAAAATAAGTCAAAACGTCACTTATTGCAAAAATAGCTTAATTTGACTTAAAAGACTACATCTATTTAATCAATTGCTATGAAACCAATGATAATATATGGGAATACTATATTTACCATAAACATACTAAAATAATAAGTTTCAGTAGCAAAAGACACTAAAAAAATACATCAAATTAACGTTTAAAGTATTTTCTTGCATAAAAGGGCACGAAAACCAATGCAAGACCCCTTTATTGATGGTGGATCAGATTTTTGTCCCCCAAACTGACTCCTAACTCTATTTATCTTCCCCATATCAGATTGTTAGCTCTCAAAATTTGCACCCATTCAATTCAACTCAAATCTCATTAATTAAAATGAAGAAAAAAGTCTTTTTTTGGTACTTTTTGTCCCCCTTATGTCCCCTAGACTTTGCCTATATAAACCAAGCTAAACACCATCTTCTCCACTTGATATTTTTGTGCAAGTGAGGAAGAGAAACCAGACCTCTTTGCTCTTGAGTGTTAAGGTGAGTTTGAGGGAGAAAAAGGAAGAAAAATGAAGGAATCAAGGAGGTTTTGAAAGCTAAGTCCAAATCCATCCTCTACCATCCTTTGAGCTCTCAAATAAGTAAGTAAAATCTCTAACCCTTATGTCTAATATCTCTCTAAATATCCCCCAACACATCCTTTTAAACACACTAAGAATCGAGAATCGAAATCAAACCGAAAAGGCGTCGTAGTTGGAAATTTGGGGCTGTTATGTTTATCGGTGATGAGATGTTGTTGTATGTTGTTATCTTTGAGTTTGATGACTTCTAAGTGTGCTGGAGCCTTGATATTATTGTCTAAAACACAAGCATGCAAATAAATGAAACAAAAACTTAACATGACATAAGTAGAAGACTTGGACCCTAAGAGGCTTAATTTTTGAGAACATAAATGTTTCTGTCATGAACTTTGGAATGCATTATCTCAATGTAGAAATTTTATCTAAGCATATTCTTTATGTTCAGATTTATAGTTTTGTGTTATATTGCATCCAAAGTTGATTTCAACTCATTTTCATAAGTAGAACTCGAGATATTGCAATTTTACCAAAGTTTGTCATTTTTCGACCAGTCAACACTACCGACTTGGAAACCCTAGTTTAAAGTGAGATCCGAACATTCGTCAAAACATAAAAGTTGTAGAGAACATGTAAATCTATCTACCCACCAAAATGGAGCGCAAAATATTGCTTTTTGATAAGTCTAAAACCCTTTGAAATTCTCTATTGAATTTTAGCCCTCAAGAAACGCTTCTGTCACATATTTTTATATAGCCCAAAATCTCTATTTTTAGTGACCTATTCTAAAAGTGGTCTACATGAATATTGTAGCTAACATTTTGAAGTATATTTTACCTAAACAGTAGACCTTAAAGACTCGGGATGGTATCCCAAAACCGTTTCAAACCCTCTGTCCAAACTAGCTCTGCTGAGTTTTAGCGGCTGACAGAACCTATTTTCTAAAATGGCCAAAAAGTCTAACTTGCTCCAGACAACTACCCATAGCATTTGGACTTGATCTGATACCCCAAAAACTGAGACCAACAGAAGCATGTTTTTGGTAATATCTTGAGAAAAGTGTTGAACCGTTTTTACTTAGGATGTTTTGTTCACCCTTTTTGCCTTTGGTTTTGGCATTGGTGTTAAACACGAGAGTTGTAGAAAATATTTTTATCTAAATGGTATTTAAAAATCATAACTTGATTTCTAGTCCAGATACTCCAAAACCTTGTTGGCTCTTTTAATTTAATACTTGATTTTGGCCATAAAGTTGCTAAGTGTATGTTTGAGTACCTTTTACTATGAGACCCGAGTTTTTATATGATGACTGATTTGAATTAGTTAATTAGTATTTTTAAGTGAATATATGATGATTTAGAACCCATGCTATCATGTTTGAATCATATATTGAGAATTGTAGTTGTGCTTCACATACTTGTACCTTATGCCTTGCGAGTTGTACCATAAACCTTGCCATGCTAGTTGATGCCATGTTATAAATTGTTGCATTTGAGATCGATGGTACACATTATGAGCATTGTCACTTGCATCCTCACATGTTGGAGTTCATATGTGCAAACCATTATTGGGATTGGCTGTATTGAGATCGTTGTTCTTGATTCTAAGTCTAGGGCATCCCAGGTTGCTATTTTTGAAAATATTTTGGTTTATACACCCTGGGTGCATCCCCGGTGTTACAGATTTGGTTTATACACCTTGGGTGCATCCCCGGTGTTTGAAATGGTTTATGGAGATTATTAGGCACCATTGGTTCGTCGCTAGCGCTTTGGTTTTGATGTCTCTTTGTTTTCGTTGCTCATTGAATTATGATACGGGCAAATTGGGTAATTTTTGAGAGAACCTAATTCGGCGACCCTAATCCCACTACGATGGTAACTTTGGAGAAGAGCCCAATTATGGCGGACCTAAACCCCATTTCCACGATGTTTTAAAAGATAATTTCGAAGAAAGCCTAATTCGTCGGACCTAATCCCAATGCGGTGATAACTTCGGAGAAGAGCCCAATTATGGCGGTCCCAAATCCATCATCTTGGTACTTTGCATAATGTGAAATGCCTCTTGAATTTTGGTAATTATCTTTTATACTTTGGGTTGATGCCAAACATGCATTTTTAAGTGAATGTATAATGATTTAGAACTCATGCGACCATGTTGACTCATATCTTGAGAATTGTAGCTTGTGCTTCACATACTTGTACCTTATGCTTGCGCGTTGTACCATAAATCTTATCATGTTAGCTGATGCCATGTTGTAGATGGTTGTATTTGAGATCTATACCATACGTCATTGACATTGTCACTTGCATCCTGGCATATTGGAGTCCATATGTGCAAATCGTTGTTGGGATGGGCCGTGTTGATATTGTCTTTCTTGAATCTAAGTCTAGGGTGTCCCTGGGTGCCATTTTTTTGAAAATATTTTGGGATGTATTTCCCTTGTACTCCCTGGGTGCATTCCCAGTGTTACAGATTTGGTTTATACACCCTGGGTGCATCCCTGGTGTTTGAAATGATTTTGGCTTATACACCCTGGGTGCGTCCTCAGTGTTTGAAATGGTTAACGAATATTATTGGGCACCATAGGTTCGTCACTAGCATTCGGATTTCGATAGCATGGACTTTTGGGTTGACACTGGTAAAGACATCACGAGTCGTAAGGTGGAACAAACCGCTTGGGATGAATTCCCCTAGTACACTCTAGGTACGTCCTCAGTGTTACATATTTGGTTTATACACCCTAGGTGCGTCCCTAGTGTTTGAAATGGTTTATTGAATATTGTTGGCCTGGAGTATGGCGCGGACCCCACGCCGTTGCCATTTTGTAAAACAACTGTGGCATGACACCCGGTGATGCGATTACTATTCGCAACGAGGCGCGATGATTGCTTTGGTGATCAAATACCTGTAAAAGTCTACTCTGGTGATCCCCGGTGTGGAATTCTTGTAATAATCTGGGTGCATGTTGGGTTGGGCATCTTTATTTCACATACTATACGCATGCTTATTGACTTATTTGCTATCCTGTCATAAATTGGTCTGTCTCCTTGACTATAAATTGTACTGGGTGTTATGTGGTATGCGTCGTGGTGAATTTTGTGCCGTGAGATTAGTTAGAAGGTTATAGTGTTTTTCTTCTTTGCCTTGGTCCATTGCATTCGTGCCACAGGTGAGAAGGAGTTCTTGGAGGAAGTCGTCCCAGAGGGAGAAGAATAGTTTGAAGAACAGGGTGAGTTCCAAGAGCATGTGGATTTCGCTGATGCATTCGGAGGAGTTGAGACATCTGCTTTTGTTCTTATATTCAGTTCTCTCGTGCTTAGTATAATTTTTGAAATTTTTTGGTGAAACTTTAATAGTTAAGTACATTGATCAATTCTGAACTCCTTTATGATTTAATAACTAATGTATGCAAATATGAATGAATAGGTAGAATATATCTATTTATTTATATTTATATATGTCCCGACGCGCCCGGAGGACAGGGCGCCACAGTTGGTATTAGAGCCCAAGTTTAGTGAACCTTCAGACCTTGGGGTACGGGAGACTACGAGTTCTGTAGCGTTGAAGCTCTGTAGAGTGTTTAGGAGTTCTGTAGCGTTGACACTCTGTAGAGTGTTTATATTATTAAATTATCACTTATGATTCTAAAAACATAAAATCCATACCTTAAGTTTCTCTTCCTAGTCATCTCTCATCTTAGGATGGCGTTCGACACAAAGCTGGCTGGAGAACCACAGGCAGCACCTAAACCAGAAGACTCAGACCCCGAGGAAGAACCCGTTGAAGAACAAGACCCGATAGATGTATTTTTGTTGCCATGGATGTTCTTGGATGAGTGGCAAGTTCATGAAGGAGAAGAGGTCGGGGAAGCAGGAATAGACGAATAACCAGATGAGGCAGGAAACGAGGCTGATGTAGAGGTGAAGGATCAAGAGGAACTTGAGGATGATGACAGCGAGAACAAGGAACAAGCCGTTGCTTTCTTTTATGATCCATTAGAGGCACCGCCACCAGAGATAGACGATGATGGAGCAACGGACGTAGTGATCTACTAGAGCCGCCAAGAGTCCCGCAAGGACTATCGTATTGGAGAACGGGTGTCTGCAAGAGTTTTCCAAGAAAGGACATGAAAGTGGAAAAAGTCAGAGTCTTTCTCGAGGTACATGGGTCCATTAAGAGTGTTGGAGAGATGTGACGAGATTATTTATCGTATGAAGGTACCATCAAGATTCAAAGAGGTATTAGGGGACAGGT
Source organism: Heliamphora exappendiculata (assembly GCA_034768845.1). Taxonomy (NCBI): domain Eukaryota; kingdom Viridiplantae; phylum Streptophyta; class Magnoliopsida; order Ericales; family Sarraceniaceae; genus Heliamphora; species Heliamphora exappendiculata. The sequence continues at coordinate 18,840 of JAOTRH010439436.1, read as the reverse complement.
TGGATGTAAGGTGGATGTAAACATAGAAACCAAGAGATAAGAGAGAAATCATCAACCCGCGCGACAAGGAAATCGACTTTAACAATTCAAAAATGTACCTAGAGGTACCAATAGCCATAATTAATAGGGCTTGCATGGGACCGGAGGGCTTTTGGCACGTGGAAGTGCAGTGGCGCTGCTACGGTATCTATGAGCCAACGTGGGAGTGTGACTCAGTTATCCGCTACTTCTATATGCATCTGTTCGTCTAGGCTTTAGTGCGTTGGGCGTTCTATCGTTTCCTTCGTTGAATGTTGTACATGTGTTCTGTGATCTTTTGAACATCGGTACACCGGTTATGTGGTTAGAATGAAATGAAAATGTTTATTGTTGAATTCTTCATAAGCTATCTCATAATCCCAAATTAAGTTCCACAAGATCCTAAATCATGAAAATAATCAAGAACTGATACAATCCCTAAATCTCAGCACTCTCCTAGGATAGCTGATAGACAACTGAACCACCAGCAAGATAACGAACCCCTAGATGGTGAAACAACTGGGCTAACCTAAGTTTTACGAAAGCCACCATTAGAACCCCACAACTCTATCCCTATGAGTTCCTTTCTCAAACCTTTATGACAACTCTTGTACCTGATTGAAGCCCTTTATGTGTCCTCCCTCCTAATAACACGAGTTTCGAACGTTCGATATAGGTAAAATCTTTTACCCTCATATAATTCTCTTGATCTTGATACCACACCTTCGTGCAGTGATTTCGTGAATTCTTTATTTACTCTCGAAATCCTAACCTAGGAAGTCGACTTGGATGCTTGAATTGAAGTACGTTAGGCCGACGTAACTTCAGGATAAATATCTAGTTTGACTACCCATCGCTTAAACATACCTTTTGTCAAGATTTGATGTCGCATAGATTGGTCCCGAGAACATCCCTTTTGTAATCTTTGTTAGTTGTTCAACTCTTATGTCCTATGCATCTGAGCCTCAGTTGACCTCTCAATCTGGGTCAACAATGATTGCCTTAGCCTTGACCCATTGCCCTATTGCATCCTATCTTTGAACCACCTGGGTTCCACCCTAAGATGTTCTAACCTTGTGCATTTTTTTGACTGTTGACCTTCAAAACCTTGCTACATAGATCTCTGAGTAACAACGATTATCAGGATATTACGTTATTAGGCCTTAGCGCTTTCACGGGAAACTGAGACGATGCATGAAAACCTCATAACACCTCTTCAACTGTGAAGCAGATTTCTTCTTGGTGTCATGGCTTAGAATACCTATCAACATCTGCGTTTAGCAAAAGTTTTGGAGATCAAAACTCTTAACTGCAAGAATGGTTAAGTAAGAGCTTATTCAACTAGCTATATTTTTCAGAGGCCCTGACAAATAAGATTATGCCATCAACAATCTAAAGTTTAAAAAGATAATTTCACACCAAAGGATTTGCGTCACCACCATATGGCACAATTTAAACTTCTCCAGACTAGTTCATAGTTGACCCACCCATCTAATAAACTGAGAAGCAAAAGATTCATATCGGTAGTAAGAAAGGGAAAAATGAGAAACAGCCTCGAACTCACGATAACCTTAGTACGCTAGCGAACGAGGTATGTCTATATACATCGATATTCTTGTCAGCCTTCCCACCGAAGTGTTAGAGTTTAGATTTTTTCCATCACTATCAAAGAACGAAGAATCTTGATCACAACAATGAACGTTTGGAGCCTGATGAAGAATTAACCACCAAATCACAATGGATCACATGACTAGGTAATTACCACAACTATACCTTTATCATGTTCTTTTTACCCTAGAATGACCAACCGCCTGAGAAAACGATCCAGTTATTAGAAGAGACATTCAAACCCAACATTCTAACACATCAAGAACATGCTTTCATTTTCTCTTTAGTCTTTCTGGGCTGACAAGAATATCGATGTATATAGACATACCTCGTTCGCTAGCGTACTAAGGTTATCGTAGAACGAAGAATCTACGATAACAACAATGAACGTTTGGAGCCTGATGAAGAATTAACCACCAAATCACAATGAATCACATGACTAGGTAATTACCACAACTATACCTTTTATCATGTTCTTTTTACCCTAGAATGACCAACTGCCTGAGAAAACGATCCAGTTATTAGAAGAGACATTCAAACCCAACATTCTAACACATCAAGAACATACGGTAGAGGCCAAGAGGAACGGAGTAACCTTTGGAAAGACTAAAGAGAAAATGAAAGCATGTGATTACAAACTTTGTCATCAGGATTATCAAGATCACCTTAAAGACCGGTAACTCTTTAGTTAAGCAATTCTAGGACATTGGTGCCAAGGAGTTGTGAAAACAGTGAGTCCCATTGACGCTGAAGATTGTTTCAGGGGTGGAGTGTGCATTTTAGATAGACCAAGTTATTCATATGGTTGGTTCTTAAAGTATCGGTTTGTATTTGTTTGGCGTCTAGACTGTGTAACTCTTATAGAGTGGTTTTCAATTTCTGTTATAGTATCGATGTGAGTCGCAAGGAAGTTTCTTTCGAAAACCTTTTGTGATGTGACCCGTTAGAGAAAGTTTATTTCGATTGGTGAGTAGATGTTGCTGGTATAGTGAAGGAATTTTCTTATGAGAGCGTGTGAACTCTATGTATGAGAAGTTGAAAGGTAATATAATTTTGTTGTTTCTTGTGGAGTTGCATACCAACTCAATGTGAGTACGTAGGAGGAATAAGTGTTTGGATGAGGAGAGTGGAAGCGTAAGTAAGACTATACAAATTTATAGGTATGGTTTTTGTAATTGGCTTTGAGTGAATCGAGTGTCTTTGTAGAATGTGGATAAGAAAAAATAATTATAGTGCGAAAATGGTTCTTGGTTCGATTGTGTGGTAGAAAATGTGTGAAGGGATTGAGTGATCATGATAAGAGACTTTATAATCAGGAGTTAATATTGTTCAGTTAAAGGATTGTAGGGTGGATGGTACGTACGTAAAGAAAATATGTGACGAGGTTGTGGCTGGATTCATTTAGATAAGTATATACCTAGGAAGCGTTTGTCTGTGTGGTATGTTTAGCCCTAGTACTCATTAGGTTTAAGTGGCGGTACTAGTATTGATTATCGTAAGGCTAGAGTAGTCCAACACAAAGTGGTGATGTGATTTTGAGTTAATAGTCGTAAGTCGATCGAGAAGTAGTCTTCGATGTACGTATGAATATGGCAATGAGCTGGTTTTTGGTAAAGTGACAGTCTTTCCAAACAGAAGTGAAGAATGTTTAAAATCAGTTTTAGTGGTGGGCTAGTTTAGAGACATATGATCTCTTGTGGAAATCGTACTCAATGTAAGTTATGTTTTGGAGCCAACGTATTCTCAATGATAGACTCGGGTCATCATACCACAAATTGAAAGTGCAGGAGTCAGATTTACCCAAGACTTCCTTTAGGACTCGTTACGAGCATTATGAATTTGTGGTGATGCCTTTCGAGTTAACAAATGTACCTGTTGTTTTTATGGACCTGATGGATCGAGTGTTCAGAAGCTTTCTAGAAAAATTTGTAATTGTGTTGATAAACGATATTTAGTTTATATTCTCGGAGTGAAGAGGAACATAGGGAACATTTGAAGATTTTTTGTAGCTCTTGAGAAAACACAAGTTGTATGTGAAACTTGGTAAGTGTGAGTTTTTCGTTGGACCGGATGATGTTTTCAGGTCATGTTATATCTGGAGAAGAAATTCAAGTGGACTCAACAGAAGTAGAAGCAACAGTTAATGGGAAGAGGTTAACTAACGTGATAGAGATACAAACTTTTTGGGGCTTGTTGGTTATGTGACATGGTCCTTAAAGATTTGGTAGTAATCAGTGTAAGATGTTAGTAGGACAAGACAACCTTTGCTCTAAGTGCTGAGCATATGGGCCCAGCCTTATCCACACCCTTAATAGAGAACACCTCAAGTAAACAAGAACACAATTTTGGAGAACGAGAAGGCATAATGTTAGTAAATCATCCTCAACCTTCCATACGATGATGTACGAGGCAAAATTTTAGGGATAAAATTTGTTTAAGAAGAGTAGTTTGTAACGACCATGCTCGGACCCTAGTATTAGTGATGGATAGTCCATGAGACCATAGAGTACGAAAGAGGTTCAAAATCCTAACTCGAATCGAAAATCCTAAGTTCGGCTCGAAAACCCCAAAAAGGTCCAAAACTTAGGCAACAAAACCTTAACACCCAGAGAGTCCTCCAACATTCTAAATGAAGTAAATATCATAAAATAATGAGTTAAAAATAAAAAATCCTCATAAATAGGATAAAATGACCATTTTGCCCCTAGTGCAACAAAAAGTCTTAAAAATCTAAATTTTGACACATGAATACCCTAAATCAAGGATTTAAGTACAATTAAGTAGAAAATGTTAAAATAACATCAAAAATGATAAAATTACCCTTAGTGGCCAACCACCTTGGGAAGAGTACCAAAAAGTAGCTTTTTGCTTTCTTTTTAGCTTAAAATGATGAGAAATGTATTAAATCATGCATTATGATGATTCAATACTTGTTGAGCAAGTAATATACATAGTAATACAGTGTTATAAGTTAACAAAAGCAAACAAATTATTATTGAACTTCATACACTACAAAATAAGTCAAAAAGTCACATATTGTCAAAATAGTTTAATTTGACTTAAAAGATTACATCTATTTAATCAATTGCTATGAAACTATGATAATACATGGAAATACAATATTTATCATAAACAAACTAAAATAATTGGTTTCAATTGAAAAAGACACCAAAAAGATATATCAAATTAACTTTTAAAGTATTTTCTTGCATAAAAGGACACGAAAACCAATGCAGGACCACTTGATTGAAGGGGGATCATATTTTTGTCCCCCAAATTGACCCCTAGCTGTATTTATCTTCCCCATATCTGATATTTAGCTCTCAAAAGTTTCACCCATTCAATTCAACTAAAATCTCATTAATTAAAATGAAGTAAAAAGTCTTTTTTTGGTACTTTTTGTCCCCCTTATGTCCCCTAGCCTTTGTCTATATGAACCAAGCCAAACACACTCTTCTCCACTTGATATTTTCGTGCAAGTGAGGGAGAGAAATTAGACCTATTTGCTCTTGAGTGTTAAGGTGAGTTTGAGGGAGAAAAAGGAAGAAAAAGGAAAGAATCAATGAGGTTTTCGAAAGCTAAGTCCAAATCCGTCCTCCACCCTCATTTGAGCTCTCAAACAAGTAAGTAAAATCTCAACACCTTATGTCTAATATTTTTCAAAATATCTCCCAACACATCCTTTTAAACACTCTAAGAATTGATAACCGGAATCAAACCAAAAAGGCGTCGTAGGTGAAAATTTGGGGCTGTTATGTTTATGGATGATATGAGATGTTGTTATATGTTATTATCTTTGAGTTTGTTGATTTCTAAGTGTTCTGGAACCTTGATACTAATGTCTAAAAGACAAGCATGTAAAGAAATGGAACCAAAACTTGACATGACATAACTAGAAGTCTAGGACCCTAAGAGGCTTGATTTTTGAGAACATAGATGTTTCTGCTCTGAAATTTGGAACGCCATATCTCAATGTAGAAAATTGATGTAAGCATTGTCTTTATGTCCAGCTTTATATTTTTGTGTTATCTTCCATCCAAAGTTGGGTTTAACTCATTTTCAAAAGTAGAACTCGAGATATTGCACTTTTATCAAAGTGTGTCATTTTTCGACCAGTCAATACTGCCGACTTGGAAACCCAATTTTAAAGTGAGATCCGAACATTGGTCAAACCATGAAAGTTATAGATAGCATGTATAGATATCTACCCAAAAACAATGTGTAAAAAATATTATGTTTTGATATGTTAAAACGCCTTTGAATGTCTCTGTTGAGTTTCAGCCCTCAAGGGACACTTCTGTCACATATTTTTATATAGCCCAATACCCTAACTTTTAGTGACCTATTACAAACGTGGTCTACATGAACATTGTAGCTCACATATTAAAGTACTTTTTGCCCAAAAATCATACCTTAAAGCCTTGGGATGATACTCGGAAACTATTTCAAACCCTCTGTCTAAAACTGGCTCTGCTAAGTTTTGGCGGCTGACAGAACCTATTTTCTAAAATGCCCAAAAAGGATAACATGTTTCAAACAACTACCCTTAGCTCTAAACATGAAACTTATAGGGAACTTGTTGAATGAGAACATAAGCATAAATGGGCTCATTTGGACTTGATTTGATATCACAAAACTGAGACAAACAGAAGCATGTTTTTGGTAAAATCTAGAGAAAAGTGCGAAATCGTTTTTACTTAGGATATTTTGTTCACCCTTTTACCTTAGGTTTTGGCCTTGGTGTTAAACATGAGAGTTGTAAAAAATATTTTTGTCTAAATGGTGTTTAAAAATGATAAGTTGATTCCAAGTTTAGATACCCCAAAACCTCGTCGGCACTTTTAATTTAATACTTGATTTTTTTGGCTTTAAAAGTTGCTAAGTGTATGTTTGAGTACCCTTTACTATATGACCCGAGTTTTTATATGATGATTGATTTGAATTAGTTGATTAGTGTTTCTAAGTGAATGTATGATGATTTAGAACTCATGCGATCATGTTGAATCATATCTTGAGAATTGTGGCTTGTGCTTCACATACTTGTACCTTATGCTTGCGCGTTGTACCATAAATCTTGTCATGCTAGTTGATACCATGTTGTAGATGGTTGTATTTGAGATCCATACCATACATCATTGACATTGTCACTTGCATCCTGGCATATTGGAGTTCATCTGTGCAAACCATCGTTGGGATGGGCTGTATTGAGATTAAGTCTAGGGCGTCCCTGGCTGCCATTTTTGTAAAAATATTTTGGGATGTATTACCCTTGTACACCCTGGGTGCATCCCTGGTGTTTGAAATAATTTTGACTAATACACCCTGGGTGCGTCCCCAGTGTTTAAAATAGTTTACAGATATTGTTGGACACCATAGGTTCGCCGCTAGCATTCTGATTTCGATAGCTTAGACTTTTGGGTTGACACCGGCGAAGTCATCACGAGTCTTAAGATGGGACAAACTGCTTGGAATGAATTTCCCTTGTACACCTTGGGTGTGTCCCCAGTGTTTGAAATGGTTTATTAAATATTGTTAGCCTGGAGTATGGCGTGGATCCCACGCCGTTACCATTGAGTAAAATAGCTATGGCATGATGCTCGGTGATGCGGTAACTATTCGTAATGAGGCGTGATGATTGCTTTGATGATCAAATACCCGTAAAAGTCCACTCTGGTGATTCATGGTATGGAATTCCTATTTTAATCTGGGTGCATATTGGTTGGGCATCTACATTTCATACACGGCGTCTCATATGCGCATGCTTATTAACTTATTTGCTATCTTGTCATAAATTGGTCTGTCTCCTTGACTATAAACTGTACTGGGTGTTATATGGTATACGTCGTCGTGAAATTTGTGCCGTGAGATTAGTTAGAAGGTTAGAGTGTTTTGCTTATGTGCCTTGGTTCAATGCATTCGTGCCACAGGTGAGGAGGAGTTCTTGGAAGAAGTCATCCCAGAGGGAGAAGAAGAGTTTGAAGAACAGGGTGAGTTCCAAGAGTACGTGGATTCTGCTGATGCATTCGGAGGAGTCAAGACCTTTGCTTTTGTTCTTATATTCAGTTATCTCGTGCTTAGTGTAATTTTTGAAATTTCTTGGTGAAATTGTAATAGTTAAGTACTTTGATCAGTTCAAAACTCCTTTATGATGTAATAACTGACGTATGTAAATATGAATGAATGGATAGAATATCCCTTTATTTATATTTACATATGTCCCGACGTGCTCGGAGGATGGGGCGCCACAGATGTCATGGCCGTGAGAAAGGTGGGTAAGAAGGTATCGGCCAAGTTCACAAAAGTAACGGCTGTGACATTGAAAGGTCGCAGCCGTCATATTTCTAGAACCTCAAAAAGCTTTTGATGTGCTTAGTGTGCTTGTGAGCGTCAAAATGAAATAAAAACAACTGTAATATACGAAATAGAAAGCTTCTGATACACTGTTTATAAGGAAAACTTAAATGAACAATGCTTAGGTTGAAATAAATGATAAATAAACAATGAAAACAAATAGAAACCTTATCCACGCCACCCTCGGGGGAAGAGAATGAGGGTTTAGAAGAATATCGTGGGTTTCTATAATTACATCGTGTGAAAATCCACCCCAAATGGCTCCTCGGGTGTGAGAATAGGCTACCCCCGAGCCAAAGCGAGCTCCAAGAACTCCTTCAATGCAAGCAAGAACACGAACAAGGCCCGAAAAGCACGAAATGGATGAGAGAATATTGGGTGGGGTGTATTTGGGAAAAGTTTGGATATCCAGGTTGCTTCCTCCTCCTGTTTCTGTGAAAAATGATGCCTATTTATAGGTAAAGTGGGCAACACAGACCCCCTCTAGAATGGTACGACCTGTCCAAAAAGGGGTAAAAGTGATGGCCGCCACCTTTTTATTTTTGTACAATGGCGGTTGCTACCTTTATGATAATGAAAAGAACAGCCGTGACTTTCAAAAGTCGCGGTTAAGCTGAGGGTTTCAAAAAAAGTGGCAGCCGTGACAAATAAAGTCGTGGCTTGCTTTAGGGTTTTCAAAAAGGTAACGATCGTGATAGTAAGGACACGGCCCATTCTAGGGTTTTCAAAAGGTAGCAGCCATAAGGATAGGAATGTCACCGCCTGAGGGTTTTTAGTGTTTCTTCTTGGGTTTTGAGCCAAATTCGTGATTTCGCTTGCTTAGGAGTATCTTTGAGCATAACTCTCATTTTTTCGTCATTAGAGCACATTTGAGATGGGTGCCTAAGATTTAGCTTGGTCAAATTGGGGTGTCTACAGTAATGCAGATAGGAAGGAAGCGCACGAACTTAGTTAATCTGTCCACCACAACCAAAACGGCATCATACCCCATCAGCGACCTAGGAAGTCCCGACATAAAGTCCATGGTAATATTCTCCCATTTCCACTAGGACATGGGCAATTGCTGCAACAGACCCGCTAGTGTCTACTGGTCGGCCTTCACTTGATGGTAGGTAAGGAATCGCGAAACAAAAAGAGCTACATCCTTCTTCATCCCTCTCCACTAAAATTGATGGTGCAAATCATGATACATTTTTGTGTCTCCCGAGTGTACTGCAAGACGAGAATGGTGGAACTCACGAAGCACGTCCTTATGACATGACTCTGGCACAAAGATTCTCCCTGCAAACCTCAAGCTTCTGTTAGGATATAGAATCCACCCTTTACCAGTTTCACCCCTTGTAATACGATCACGTAACATCAGAGTTTCTTAATCCATCTGTTGGGCATCGATAACACGAGAGACAAGTGTAGGTTGTGAAACTATAGATAACAAAGTCGCATTCTCATCGGCCTCACCAAGAAGCAAACCAAACTCACCAACCTCTCCCAACATATCCCACTCTCGCATAGCAATGCGAGCTAAGGAACCAAGAGACCTCCTGCTAAGAGCGTTGGCCACAACATTGGCCTTCCCCGGATGATACTGAAGATCAAAGTCATAATCCTCCATGTATTCCATCCACCTTCACTGGGTTAGAGTTAGATCTTTCTGGGAGAATAAATATTTTAAACTCTTGTGGTTCGAAAAGACTTTGAAACGCTTACCATAAAGATAATGTCGCCACGCCTTCAAGGAAAAAATCACAGCTACTAACTCCAAGTCATGAGTCGGATAGTTCTTTTCGTGTGTTTTTAATTATCGAGAGCCATAGGCAACGACCATGCCTTATTGCATCAAAACACGTCCTATGCCTTCATGCAAAGCATTACAATAAACGGTGTAACCCAACCCTCGAGCTGGGATCATCAACACAGGTGTGGTAGTCAACCACTTCTTTAACTCACAAGACTCATTCCACACAAACTTGACACCCTTACACGTAAGATGAGTCATCGGTGCGGCTAATTGAGAACAATCCTCTACAAAGCGTCGGTAATAGCCTACCAACTACAAGAAGCTTCGAATTTTGAACACACTTTTTTGTCGTTCCCAATTCATTATCGTGTCGATCTTTACAGAATCCACAGCTACTCCATCTCTAGAAGCCACATGTCCAAGAAACTTCACCTCGGATAACCAGAACTCATACTTCTCAAACTTTGCATACAACTTGTGCTCCCGTAAAAGTTATAGCGCAATACGCAAGTGCTCTTCATGTGCCTCTCGTGATAGAAAATAGATAAGAATGTCGTCCACGAACACAACTACAAATCTATCGAGGTATGGGCGAAAGATCCGATTCATTAGGTCCATGAATGGTGCAGGAGCATTCGTCAAACCAAAGGGCATGACCAAAAATTCATAGTAACCGTATCGCATATGGAAGGCGGTCGTCGCAATGTCTTCCTCTTGAATCCTCAATTAGTGATAGCCCGATCTCAAGTCAATCTTTGACAAGCAATTTGAACCTTTCAACAGGTCGAATAAATCTTCAATTCTAGGCATAGGGTATTTTTTCTTCATGGTCACCTTGTTTAATTTTTGGTAATCAATACATAATCTCAAGGACCAGTCCCTCATCTTGGCAAATAGGGCTGGGGCTTCCCACGGCGATGTACTCGGGCGTATAGAACCTTTGTCTACCAACTCTTAAAGCTGCACCTTTAGATCTTGCAACTCTGCTGGTGCACAATGATAAGGCAACATCGAAATGGGAGCGATTCCCAGAACAAGGTGAATAGAAAATCCTACCTCTTGATGTGGCAGCAATTCGAACAGATCGTTGGGAAAGACATCAAGATAATCACAGATGATAGGAGGGAGTTCCTTGTGAACAACAACAGCCTCATTCAACAAAAGGGCCAAAAAAGGAATTTAAGATTTTCTCAGTTTTACACATCGCATGCTAATGGTACTGATCCATCGTCCAGATCACCCAAGAAACAAAAACTACCACCCTTAGGTGTACGTACCGTTACCTTTCGTCGATCACATTCGATATGGGTACAATAGGTAGTCAACCATTTCATCCCTAGGATGATGTCAGGTGTGGTCATATCAAGAATGATAAGGTCAAACTCTAAGCGGTGATTGGCGATCTCTATCTCACAAGATCTACAAACTCATTTCAGAGCAACGCTCCCACCAATTGGAGTTTCTACACGTAAAGTGCTACCCAACGTGTCTACCTCCAGTCCCAAAGCAGATGCAAAAGTAGACGACATAAAAGAATGTGATGCTCCCGTGTCAATAAGAACACTAGCCCAAGAATGGTACACTAAGAAAGTACCTCTATTGACTGAAGTGCTAGTTGAAGCGTCAGGCATAATTTGTGACTTAGAAGAACCCAAACTAGTAAGAGCAAAAGCTCAACCTTGCAGTCTCCTGGTATGTTCACCATACCCCTCTACAGTTGGTTATCGCACGAATTTAGCCGAAGTAGTACCCTTCACGGCCCTAGATGTCTGAGCTGTTAGCTGCTGCTATGGATGCTTAAAGATCTATCAACCATGTGTAGGCTGAGCTGAAGGTGTACCTGATGTGCCCTGAGCATTCCCTCTCTGAGGGCAGTTTCGACAAAAGTGCCCCGCTTGGCCGAACCTAAAACATACAGGTGCCTCTCTCTCCTGGGACTGAACAGGTGTAGAACTCTTTGATCATCTCTTCTATGGGTACTCTGACGCACGATGTCCCTGCTGCCTACATCGAAAGCAAATGACCTCACTGAATGCTGCTGATATGATCATGCAGGAAGAGAACTAAGACCGAATAACCTCTGTCGCTTATTCATGTGCCCCTCATATTGCACACTTCTTTCATCTTGCTAGTTCCTGTCCTCCTTAGTCCTACACGTGCCATTCAAGGTATTTTCTACGGTGATGGTTGACTCTACCAATTTTGTAAATATACACATCCTCAATGCCCCCACTTTATCTCTGATCGCGAGTCTCAAACCCCTCTCAAACCTTTATCCACGCAATTCATCTATAGCTACAACTTCCTGTACAAAATAAGACAAGATAGTAAACTCCGCCTCGTACTAAACCACAACCATCACCCCTTGGGTGAAAGAAAGGAATTCTGCTCAGTATAGGTCTTTAGAGGACTCAGAAAAGTATTTCTCTAGAAATACCTTGGCAAAAGTTGCTAGCGTACCCTCCATGGTGTTCCTAGCGAATTTTCACCATTTATGTGTGTTTTCTCTCAACTGGAATGCCGCAAATGCCACCCTAAAGTCATCCTCAACAATCTGGAGCATGTCGAGAATCTTAGTTACTAGCTCAAGCCATTCAGTGTCTACCTTGGGGTCAGGGTCTCCGATAAATAGGAGGCTTAAGTCACTAAAACTCACATTGCAGTAGTCGCCCTAGCTTCGGGCACTCTAACCCCTTCTCTAGCGGCCTCAGTCAATTGGCGCATTGTGCTCATCATCTCCCATAAGAAATTGGCCTCACCAACTGGTTCTTGTGGTACAGTGGCTTCCCCAACTTCAGGAATTGGTACCTCTCCACAGCCCACACCACAACCCTGACAATGATCTTGCCCTAGTCTCAGAGGCATAACTTCTATACAAAAGAAATTACGAGACACATCAATATAAAATTCATCTTTACAGTTTCTTCCCAAGAATGTTCACATTAATCTTGCTGACACTCAATATTCAAAAATCATATGAACATCTTCCACATACTGAGGAGTACCCACAAGAGTGACATGTCAATCTAAACAATCCACTCAGATTCCTTGCTAGAAATCACGTCGGCCAAATGTGTTTCTAACTTGGCCTCCAAGTTCATTGGTTTAGATGCCCAAGGACAAGACATGTCGATCTCGAGGTTCAACCTGTATGCCCACGTATAACACATAATTTATATGCGTCACATTTTATCATACCATCATTATCAAAGCATATAAACACATGCATAATAAGCACACATAATTTATCCTCACTCGGTGATGCAACCACTTCCCACGGCTCCTAAGTATTCGAACCTAGAGTTCTGGTTCCAATCTTTCACGCCCCTTAAATCGAGGCATAAGAACTGCCCCTGATAACACGCCAAAGGGTTATCCCACGACAACCGTCTTTTTATAAAACCCATTTTTAGAACCCTCTTTCCTAAGGAGAACATTTACATCGAACAATTTATTAAAGGAGAGTTAAAAGATTTGAAAGGAGAGTCTCGATACTCCAATTTTACCAAAATAATTTTCAGAAAGGAGCCCGAACAAAAAGATACCTTTCATATATATAAAAAAAAATACCACGAACTAGCCCAGGTGATCCCTCTCGAGCGGGTCCACCACCGCTCGAGCGACCACATGGCCAAGACAAGAACAAAACACACTGCCAATTCACCGCTCGAGCGGACTCACCACCGCTTAAGCGGCCACTTGGCAAAGGCAAAGGCAAAAACACACTGCCCCTTAACCACTCGAGCGGACCCCCCCTCCGCTTAAGTGTCCCCTACCCGAGACCAACCGAGCAAAAGCCCTATCTTTTAAACCAAAAGATCCACCAACACCATGATTTAGGAAACGGGTTTCAAAGCATAAAACTTGATGAAAACAACCTTTAAAACAAGGAGCTTTAATCAAAGTACATGCCGAAACCTCCCATGAAGATCTTGTTAGGGTTGGTATACTGAAAATCATGTTTTTAGTATTTAATTTTATTTTAATAAAATTAATTTTTTATTTTATGAGAATCTTTTTGAGCAATGTATGTGCATTATTTTTTCAATGTAATGCATGGATGTCCGATATTCTGTATAGTATTTAATCTAGTGTGTGGTGTACGGCTTACACACAGAAGATCAGATTTTAGGTTCTTGCAGAATATAAGATTTATGTTCACAGTTTAAATGGAAATAGACATACCATCGGTACGACTGTGGCAAAGAGTTTTAGTAGGCCTGTCTTAGTTACGGGGAATAGATAATAGCGTCGTCTATTGCTCCGACTCTCAATGCCAGTACATTTTGTGTGTATTAAACAGAACATTTGGGCTAATTAATTTTATACTGACTATATAAATTAATTCACACCCCAAGGTTATTATGAAATATGCTTATCGTCTTAATCTTGAAATAATTATTGATTTGCATACCCCCTTAAGGACGCTCATAAATTTTGATTGGGCCAAATCCTACAGGTGGATTTGATTATTCGGTGGTCAAATAAGTTAAGCGGAAGGGCTTAAGGAATATCAATATGCCGATTAAATTAAATTGTCAAAAATTAATTTTAATTGGCGGGTATCGAAAATCTTAACGTGGGGAGAAATAGTAAGCATTTAATAATAGGAGCTTAATGCAAGAAGGTCTTGAGATTATGGGTCAAAGTGAAATTATAGTTCTTTAGTGGCGTGAACTGTAATTCAGTGTTTTACAAAAATTACAAAAATCGCTGCGTCTTTTCATAATTGCTGAAACTTCTGATAAGTATCTTGTGTTCTACTGGAATTCTTACTCATAATTACTCCCCAAGTCCCTACTGTAGCCCCATATATATGCGGGTAGGCTGAACCAGTTTCATATAATTGATATATTAAATTTTGTCTCTCAAGACTAAATATATCTTGGTTCTGCTGGTACGAGTTCTTGATAGTCCGTAGCCCACACTACGTTCGAGGATTACATAAGAAAATACGGTAGAAGATCTAACTGGAGCATCAACTCAGAATCAAATTGTAGTTGAAGAATAGATCAACAAAAGGTATTCATTTAAATTAACTTTGGTTGCACGGGTTTTATTTTGATCGTTCTTCGTCAAAAGTTTTATCTGCAACCCGTTTCGGCGTTTGCCCGCCCAATTACTTTTTTATCGAAAATTATTTTTCAAAATAATGATCTTGGTAGTATTGCCTCCAACAGATCTAACCAAGATCAAAAGCCTCCATAAACACAAACCCTAACACCCAAACCAATTAACCACCTTCACTTTCATTCAAACATGCAATTCATACATCAAATGGAATCAAGGCTTTAAGCCTTACGACATAAGAATGTTTGTATCAAATGATACTGAAGATCGAAGTCATAATCCTCCATGTATTCCATCCACCTTCACTAGCTTAGATTCAGATCTTTCTGAGAAAATAAATATTTTAAACTCTTGTGGTTCAAAAAAACTTCGAAATGCTAGCCATAAAAATATTGTCGCCACGCCTTCAAGGTAAAAATCACAGTTGCTAACTCCAAGTCATGAGTCGGATAGTTCTTTTCGTGCATTTTTAATTGTCGAGACAACCAGAACTCATACTTCTCAAACTTCGCATACAACTGGTGCTCCCGTAAAAGTTATAGCGCAATACGCAAGTGCTCTTCATGTGTCTCTCACGATAGCGAATAGATAAGAATGTCATCCACGAACACAACTACAAATCTATCGAGGTATGGGCGAAAGATCCGATTCATTAGGTCCATGAATGTTGCAGGAGCATTCGTCAAACCAAATGGCATAACCAAATATTTGTAGTAATCATATCGCAAACGGAAGGCGGTCTTCGCAATGACTTCCCCCCAAATCCTCAGTTGGTCATAGCCCGATCTCAAGTCAATCTTTGAAAAGCAACTTGAACCTTTCAACAGGTCGAATAAGTCTTCAATTCTAGGCATAGGGTATTTGTTCTTCACGATCACCTTGTTCAATTTTTTATAATCAATACATCATCTCAAGGACCCATCCTTCATCTTGGCAAATAGGGCTGGGGCTTCCCACGGCGATGTACTCGGGCGTATAAAACCCTTGTCTAGCAACTCCTGAAGTTGTACCTTTAGCTCTTGCAACTCTGCTGGTGCAAAGCGATAAGGCAACATCGAAATGGGAGCAGTTCTCGGAACAAGGTCAATAGAAAATCCAACCTCTCGACATGGCAGCAATTCGACTAAATCGTTGGGAAAGACATCGAGATAATCATAGACGATAGGAGGGAGTTCCCTATGAACAACAACGGCCTCATTCAATAAAAGGGGAAAAAAGGAATTTAAGATTTTCTCGATTTTACACATCGCATGCTAATGGTATCGAACCATCGTCCCGATCACCCAAGAAACAAAAACTACCACCCTTAGGTGTACGTACCATTACCTTTCATCGATCACATTCGATATGGGTATAATAGGTAGTTAGCCATTCCATCCCTAGGATGATGTCAAGGGAAGTCATATCAAGAATGATAAGGTCAAATTCTAAGCGGTGATTGGCAATCTCTATCTCACAAGATCTACAAACTCATTTCAGAGCAACGCTCCCACCAATCGGAGTTTCTACACATAAAGTGCTACCCAACGTGTCTACCTTTAGTCCCAAAGCAGATGCAAAAGCAGATGACATAAAAGAATGTGATGCTCCTCTGTCAATAAAAACACTAGCCCAAGAATGGTACACTAAGAAAGTACCTCTGTTGACTGAAGTGCTAGCTGAAGCATCAGACATAATTGGTTACTTAGAATAACCCAAATCAGCAAGAGCAAAAGCTCAACCTTGCAGCCCCTTAGTCTGTTCACCATACCCCTCAATAGTTGGTTGTCACACTGATTGAGCCGAAGTAGTACCCTTCACGGCCCCAGATGTTTGAGTTGCTAGTTGTTACTATGGTTGCTTAAAGATCTATTAGCACTGTGTAGGCTGAGCTGAAGGTGTACCCGTTGTACCCTAAGCATTCCCTCTCTGAGGGCAGTTCCGACGAAAGTGCCCTGCTTGGCTGAACCTAAAACATACAGGTGGCTCTCTCTCTTGGGATTGAACAGGTGTAGAACTCTATGATCATCCCTTCTGTGGGCACTTTGACACACAATGTCCCTGCTGCCTACATCGAAAGCAAATGACCTCACTGAATGCTGCTGATATGATCTCGCAGGATGAGAACTAGGACCGAATAACCTCTGTCGCTTATTCCTATGCCCCTTAAATTGTGCACTTCTTTCATCTTGCTAGTTCCTCCGCCCCATAGTCCTATGCGTGTCATTCAAGGTATTTTCTACAGTGATGGTTAACTCTACCAATTCCGTAAAAAATGCACATCCTTAATGCCGCCACTCTATCTCTGATCGCGGATCTCAAACCCCTCTCAAACCCTTTTGCATGTAATTCGTCTATAGCTACAACTTCCAGTACAAAATAAGACAAGCTAGTAAACTATGCCTCGTACTGAACCACAGCCAACACCCCTTGGGTGAAAGAAAGGAATTCCTCTTTGTATAGCTCTCTAGAGGACTTAGAAAAGTATTTCTCTAGAAATACCTTGGCAAAAGTTGCTAACATACCCTCCATGGTGTTCCTAGCGAATTTTCACCATCTATGCGTGTTTTCTCTCAACTGGAATGCTGCAAATGCCACCCTCAAGTCATCCTCAACAATTTGGAGCATGTCGGGAATCTTAGTTACTAGCTCAAGGCATTTAGTGGCTACCTTGGGGTCAGGGTCTCCGATAAATAGGAGGGTTAAGTCACTGAAACTCGCATTGTAGTAGTCGCCCTAGCTTCGGGCACTCTAACCCCTCCTCTAGCGGCCTCAGTCAATTGGCGCATTGTGTTCATCATCTCCTGTAAGAAATCGGCATCACCAACTGGTTCATGTGGTAGAGTGGCATCCCCAACTTCAGGAATTGGTACCTCTCCACGGCCCACACCACGACCCCGACCATGACCTCGCCCTAGTCTTGGAGGCGAAACTTCTATACAAAAGAAATTATGAGACACATCAATATAAAATTCATCTTGGCAGTTTCTTCCCAAGAATGTTCACATTAATCATGCTGACACTTAATATTCAAAAATCATATAAACACCTTCCACATACTGAGGAGTACCCACAAGAGTGACATGTCAATCTAAACAATCCACTCAGATTCCTTGCTAGAAATCACGTCAGCCAAATGTTGTTCTAACTTGGCTTCCAAGTTCGTTGGTCTAGACACCCAAGGACAAGACATGTCGATCTCGAGGTTCAACCTCTATGCCCACGTATAACACATAATTTATATGCATCACATTTTATCGTACCATCATTATCAAAGCATATAAACACATGCATAAAGCACACACAATTTATCCTCACTCGATGATGGAACCACTTCTCACGGCTCCTAGGTATTCGAATCTAGAGCTCTGATCCCAATCTTCCACGCCCCTAAAACTGAGGCATAAGAACCGCCCCCGATAACCCGCTAAAGGGTTATCCCACGACAACCGTCTTTTTATAAAACCCATTTTTAGAACCCTCTTTCCTAAGAAGAACATTTACATCGAACAATTTACGAGAGGAGAGTTAAAAGATTTGAAAGGAGAGTCTCGATACTCTAATTTTGCCAAAACCATTTCTAGAAAAGAACCCGAACAAAAAGATACCTTTCATATATATAAAAAAAATACCACGAACTAGCCCATGTGATCCCTCTCAAGCGAGCCCACCACCGCTCGAGCGGCCACATGGCCAAGACAAGAACAAAACACACTGCCAATTCACCGCTCAAGCGGACTCACCACCGCTCGAGAGGCCAGCTGGCAGAGGCAAAGGCAGAAACACACTGCCACTTAACCACTTGAGTGGACCCCCCCCCCCTCCGCTTGAGCTTCCCCTACCCGAGACCAACCCAACAAAAGCCCCATTTTTGAAACCAAAAGATCCACCAACACCATGATTTAGGAAAAGGGTTTCAAAGCATAAAACTTGATGAAAACAACCTTTAAAACAAGAAGCTTTAATCAAAGTACAACCCGAAACGTCCCATGAAGATCCTGTTAGGGTTGGTATATTGAAAATCATATTTTTAGTATTTAATTTTATTTTAATAAAATTAATTTTTTATTTTATGA
>JAOTRH010439416.1:0-33342 GCA_034768845.1 Heliamphora exappendiculata | reverse complement strand
TTTCATAGGCTTATGCATCCAACAATGGCATCCAAGTGTGACTCTAGCCGTAAGCCACACATTTCAGGCCGCATGACTCCTACAAGCAATGTCGAACCCATAACATGCAAGTAGGTTAGGCACACGAGGCCTTTGGTGGTACCTCATAGCCTAATCGGGTTAGGACACCCAAATAAGAGAGATAGCCCGCAGGGCACGCGAGTTGGTGTCCACAGCCTCTTTCCCATGCTCTACGCGCGATGTTTAAAGCCCTCGGATCCTCCCGGTTGACATCGTCCATGCGGCACCCGTGCTCGCATGGAGACTTAGAAACACCTCTCTTTGGTGCCTAGAGCCCACCCCCAATGTTGCCTTGGGGTTGTCCACTTCAGTGCCTAGTGATGACACGGGGAAGGGTTGGGAGCTGACACACCACTACCCCCCTTATAATAGCTTTCTTAGCCATCTCCATTCTGGCAAGAGGAAACATCAAAATGTTTGAGGAGTCATAATGGATAAATAAATAAATATTATTTATTTATTTATTCTCAAAATATCCCTACTGCCAAACTGTTGCACGCCGTGCCTGGCGTTTTTTCACGCGCGCGCGCCCTGCGCCGCACGCAGACCTGCGCCCATGCGCACTGCTACTGCCTTATGCTGCGCTACTGTATGTCGTATGGTCTTGTCAGGGCATCACGATACGTTTTGGGGTTAATATTGCCAGTACTCCTGAACACCGTCGTGGGCTTACTCTTGGCTTGTCCTTGCCACGACCACATTTTTTTTATTTCTTTTATATGCATGTGTATGTGTGTGTGTGTGTGTATATATATATATACTAGGAATTGAATCGTGCCTAAGGCACTTTCACTATTTTTTTTAGATTACTCGTGCACTTTAATAATTTTTCTAAAGCCGCAAAAAGAATAATAGAAAATAATTGGGTGGAGAATGAAAGAACAAAATTTAATAGACAATCACACATTTTAATAGAAAAAATTCCGAACGAATGAAGAAAATGAAGAAACAAATATAATTTTTATAGAATCATTATAAACTCATCTCATATGCATCATTTAACTTGTAGGTTTTGAAAAAATTAAACTAAAAAAAAATGTAGGTATTACTTTAAAGGGGAAAAAGTTGACTTTTTGGAAAGAGAGAACATGTGTAGGAGGAAATAAGGGAGAGGAGAGAGGAGAGAGAAATGAAAGGAGTGAGATTCTGAGTTTTAAATCTCAATCCTTGGTTGAAAATTGAGAGTAAATCTCAACCATTGATTGAAAATATGTTTAAGATATTTTTCACCCATATTTTATTATATCGATTTTAATAAACAAAATTCCAGACGAACAAACAAAATGAAACAACAAATTTAATTTTTATACAATCATCATAAACTCATCTCATACGAATCATTTAACTTATAGGTCTCGAAAAAGTTAAAACCAAAAAATAAATGTGGTTGCTACTTTCAAGGAGAAAATGTTAACTTTTTGGAGAGAAAGAGAACATGTGTAGGAGGAGAGAGAGAGGAGAGAGAAATGAAAGGAGTGAAAATTTGAGTTTTAAATCTCAACTATTGATTGACAATATGTCCAAGACATTTTTCACCCCTATTTTTTTTTTTTTTATTATTATTATTTATATATATATATATATATATATATATGTATATATATATTAATTGGCTCTCGGATTAGTTCCGATTAATTCTAGACTAACTTAGGAACCGAGCCAATATTATCGGTTCACCATTTTTGGGACTAGGACCAAACCAATTACTTGTAAAAATCAAACCAACCCAACCCATAGAGGTTGGATTGGTTCGGTTTTCGGGTTTATTGGGTCTTTGGTGCACCCTTAATTTGACCCCAAATTTATCTGACTTTCCTAATGGTAGTGTCCTCCCACTTAGATTCTTGGATAAGGAGGAATTCGGGCTTTCTGCTGGCACAGAGCTTTTTCACCATTCTTCTCTTCTCCATCTTTCCTAGTCCCCTTATGTTCCATGACACAATTTTCATCTAGAAGGAAGCTGATTTGGACTCAGCTAGCAGACAGGATCCCTCATTAGCATTCATCTGCATTATTCTGTCTATGAACAAATCTTCATCTTCACCGAAGGTGAGACCGATTTGCTTCCCAGTTTCAATGACCTTTAGGGCCTTCTTTCTAAGAAAAAAAGTTTATATTCTGGATGTGAGTTGTTGAGAGAGATGATTGGTCAACCATCACTAATACCCCTTGTTGCTTCCTCACGCCATGAGATTTCTTTTTGAGATGATTAGTTTTGAGACTTACGCTTCCCAACTCCATCAGAACTTTCTTCTTTTTCTCCTTAGTAAGTTTTTGAGTACCTTACCCATTTACTTGACCTACTGAGCCTCTGCTATTTGATGTTGCCATATGAAGTAACCTGCCAAAGCGTGATGCTTCCCTTTCTGCAGAGCTCATGGAAGGTGTGGGGCTGCTAATTGTCAGGCTTAAGATGTTAGGTTGTACACCATACCCCACTTCTACGTTTGAATTCAAATTCAAAGGCTCCTCGAGCGCTTCCACAGCTACTGCCTCCCCCCTGCCATCCTCTTGCGCCACCTCATGCGCACTTTATCCATGTTCTCTAGACACCTAAATTAACTCGTCCACGTGGCAAACACTCGCCAGGTCATCCAATCTTTCCTGGTTCTCCATATCTTTGCTTCCATGGACTTTACGAGAGTATGTGGATCTAACATCTTCTTCATCTAGTAAGAGTTTGCCTCTGATATCGTTATTTGTGTTTGCAATGGCACTTAGACTGCTCCTTGCTTATGGTGAACCACCCTTGTTGCTACTACCCCAGATATACAATTTTTGAAACCCCACTTCAGTACATCGAATGGAATAAAGCATCTATCCCACTTTCAGATTGCATAAGTGGTTGATGTTCTCTGTTGTTCTGTGTTGATCAAAACCCTGCCCATTTCCAATTCCTTTCTAGCAGTAGTGTCTGTATCCACTTGTAATGCTATTCCCCACAGTTCACCAATTTTTGTAAACGTTGATTCGTTCCATGCATGCAGTGGGAAATCCTCAACATTGTGCCATACCCTTCGTGCTAGATTGAATTCTCTATAACTCCATTTATATACAACTTTAAACCAGGTTTCCAACCACCGTTTGGCATTAGTTATGAAATCAACCTTCTCTTCAACATCCGAGAGATGTAGAAGCACCTTAGAGTTCCCTAGTGGTTTGATCTGGATACTAAACACCCCTTCGCTTCTCATAGCTTCCTTTATACCAGCTATTTGTCTGATATCTCTCACAATTCCTTTGGCGCAACACTTGAGCCATTCAGACTCAGTGCTTTCAACTTCCATCATCTTGATCTTTTAGCTCCTGGTGTTTGAGTCTAAAGGTTGATGAGTCTACTGGCTACCTGTTGGTTCGTTGGTGGCATTTCTTCTAGCCAAAGCTATTTGAGATTACTGTCTTCCTTTTGGTTCAGCTACGTTGATAAGCTCAAAGTGAGCTCGCTTGACTGTGATGATCTTATCCAGAAGCCAAGAGCCATTGAATTTATAAGTGGCATCTAATGCATCAGTGATCCGCTTAAACTTTACAAAACCAAATCTGGAGTTGCTTCCCCATCGTCTTTTGTTCAGAATAAACACCTCCATCACAATACCACACTGTTGAAATAACCTTCCTAGCCATTGGCAGTATATTAGGGTTGGGAGGTAATCAATGAAGATGGTGTTTATGGTTGGGAGAGGCTAGCTGGGCTCAGGTCTTACTCGCCTTCTACCTCTCATTGCTATTCTTTAGATCTGGGTCATGTTGGATAGCTTGGATCTTTGCATGATTAGTTCCAGGCTTCTCAGAGCTTACTTTTTGATTCCCGTATTATTCAAACTAGATAACTTAGATATTCTAGATTTTTGCTTTGAAAAACAATTCCTAAAATGCCATTTTAGACTTTGGTTAATTTGTGATTTTTGACCTTTGCTAATCTTCGTTTGTTATTTTGTTCCTATTCTTTTCATGCCTTTGTTACTGTTTGCAAAAAAACTCATTATACGAAGGTATGTTCTTGCCTAATGCATCTTCTTCGTTGGAGTCTCATTCTTTTTGTTGTGGTGGTTGATGTGCGTCGTTATGTTGGCTGGTGGATCGTCAAGTGTGCAATGATTGTTTAAAAAACTAAAGAGCGTGGAACAATGATTGATAGGAAGGATGCTCTAAAACCACGATCAAAAGTAAATGATTTCGTGGTTGTGCTAACTAGAAAAAACCTGAATCTATCAATTTGATTAATATCCGACTTGGATCTATTCTGTTAATTAATTGAGAAATGGTAACCAAGATCAACTCTCTCTGCTTTTTTTCATTTTTTCAATCATAATTAATAATATGTTACCACTTGTCATTTTGTGTTGGTTTCTTAATGAACCAATATGGATGGTAATAATTGCTTATCTAGGCAGGTATCTTAATTATCTAAATTGGTCATGGGTGCTTTTTTTTTTTATTTTTTTATAGGTACTGTAGGTTGTAGTTTTTAATCTACAGTTGCTGCATGTGACTTTATTACTTTGGTTCACGGTTTTTTTTTGGGAAAATTAATACCTTTCCAGTTCGAAATTATAGCAGCGACTGTAGAGGCAGATATTTTTGGGGAAAAAATATCCAGCTGGTCAGATCCATTCACACGCTAGTCCAGAATCTGGGATTCTGCTTGGGATAGCTTTTTCCAGTCACCACAATTATTTTACTTGTACACGCTAAAATCCTTCCATTTCTTCATTAATTTGCCATAACTAAATGCTATCAATTCGCATTTGTCTCAAGTAAAAATAGGTAAATATTTACATTTTAAGGGTAGGGGATGCAGCTAATTAATTCAGGTGCATGTGGCCCATTTCCCTGTAAGGCAAAAATGGCAGCCACCTAACAGGTGCAAAGTCCCACCTTGTACTTATTTGGCATCTAACACTGCCATGAGAGCTTACACAAAGTAACAAAATAAAATCTGTTTGTTCTTCAAAGATTCCATCTTCCATATCATTTATGACAAATTAAATTAGCACCGAAATATATAGATAGGGTGAGGCTGTTCTCCAGTCCTGTTATGGATTATAGAGGTCCAATTGAACATTTTTAGGTCTAAAATAAATATATTTTGATGATTTAAATTGTTTATTTTATTATTATAAGTTTATATATTTTTAGTATAAAAAATCAAATTGATCGGATATCGTTAACTGCTTTAACAAATTACATTTGCATTAATAAAAATAAGCTCTGATGTGTATTTTATTTTGGCCTTCCACTTGTTTAGGCAATCTAGTGTTTTGGATCTCTTTGATACGGTATATTTTGGCCTTTCATTATTTATATAAAAATTTGATTTGATCAGATATTGGCAAGTATATGATTACAAAATAGATAATTTAAATTATTTGTTTTATAAAATAAAATATAAATCGTTCATTTTATAAAATTTGATCAAATTAAATTCTTACTTCGAAGATTTTTTTCCACATGAGGAACGTGATGAACTATTTGTTTCATTGTGAATAAGGAGTGCTCTTAACCCCCACATGCATTTTGTCTTCAAGATTTCAACCAGTCATCAACTCCACTACCATAAATGACTCCCATTTTTTTCTATAAATACAAAGTTAATAAGAGAACAAGGGGCAATTTTGGGAGGCATTTTACTTCAGGGGAAAGGCTAGCCATTCCGTGAAAAGAAAAGGAAAAAAAAAGAAAAAAAAATGATTGAGGGGGAATGGGGAGGCACTATGTGTCACGCCCGAAAATTCGAATTACGCGAACCGCCCAAGAAAAAATCCATTTTGAGATAACGATATCCACTAAAATCACCCGAACCCGAGCTGGTCAAAGAATATAAACAAAAGTAACCTTAAAATCTTTGAAAAATACAATTCCAAGAGTTTATTTTATGTAGAAGAATAGGTCAGAAGAGGAAAGTTATGATCCCAAGAGCCAAGCTTTAAAAATCAAATACCGAAGTTTTCTGTGATGCCTCATCTTCCGGATATGTCGGGACATACATAAATATAAATATAGGGATATACTAACCATATATCCATATTTACATACGTTAGTTATTACATCATAAAAGAGTTCTGAACTGCTCAAAAGTATATAACTATTATAGTTCACCAATAAACTTAAAAAATTACACTAAGTACGAGAGAACTGAATATAAGAACAAAAACAGAAGTCTCGACTCCTCAGAGTGCATCAGTGGGATCCACGTGCTCTTGGAACTCACCATGTTCTTCAAACTCTTCTTCTCCATCTGAGATGACTTCCTGTAAGAACTCTTCCTTACATGTTGCACGAATGCCATGAGTTAAAGCCCAAAAGAAAAATACTCTATCCTTTTAACTAATCTCACGGTACAAAATTTATCACTACGCATACCATATAATACCTAGTACGGATTAAAGTCAAGAAAACAGACAAATTTACGACAGGATGGCAGATAAGTCAATAAACATTCGTATATGACATGCCGTGTACGTAATGTAGATGGATGCGATGCAATCAATTTTATTTTCTAATTCAATTTAACTTAAGTTATTCTAGATTCTCCAAAACTGAGGTGAACCATCCTAAACTCCATGATTCCAATCACGCTGACCAAGTATACTGACCGATAAAGAGCGTTCCTTAAGTCGTGGGATGACTATGTAGTGGACTAAGTGTCCAACCGGGTCATCACTGACAGGAAGAACGTGGATAAGTCAACACTCAGGCTCTCGACTCTCAGGTCAAGATCAAACGCAAAATCGCGAAATTTAACTCCTATTATTATGCTATCCGAGCCGCTTTCACCAAAATACAAGTTAACATCACAATAATGCGCATTTTGCACTTGAGGCAAAACCTCTCAAAACAAATCAAGGCATATAGCCAATATCAAAATATTACCAAATATTCAATTTTCAAGAATTTCAATTCCATCAATCCAAGTATCAGGCCTAAAGTTCAATTTCATTCTTCCAAATAAATAAATTCGGTGAACCCCGTAAACCCAACCCAATGATGACGTCATATGACATGTGTAGCTGCTATTTACAATTCACAGGTATAAATTGATCATGGTTTAGGTTAAGATAACATATATATACTTTGCATGGAATTGTAAAACTATGAGTGTGGAGTATAAGTATATGAAGCATGAGTTCTAATCATCGTACATTCAATTAAAAATACTAATCAACTAATTCAAATTAATCATTATACAAAACTCGAGTCTCATAGCAAAGGGTACTCAAATCACACTTAACAACTTTTAAGGCCAAAATCGAGTATTAAATTAAAAGGGTCGACAAGGTTTTTGGACATCTAGCCTTGGAATCAAGTTATGATTTTTAAACACCATTTAGATAAAAATATTTTCTACAACTCTCATGTTTAACATTAAGGCCAAAACCTAAGGTAAATGAGTAAACAAAACATTTTAAGCAAAAACGGTTCAGCACTTTTTTCAAGATTTTATCAAAAATATGCCTCTTTTGGTCTCACTTTTGGGGTATCAGATCAAGTCCAAATGAGCCCATTTTTCGGTATGTTCTATTTCACTACGTCCCCTACATGTTTAATGTTTAGACCTAATGGTAGTTGTTTGGAGCAAGTTAGAGGTTTTGGCTATTTTAAAGAATAGGTTCTGTCAGCCGCCAAAAATCAGCAGAGCCAGTTTTGGAAAGATGGTTTGAAACAGTTTTTGGAGTATCACCCCAAGGCTTTAAGGTTTTTGTTTTGGGCAAAAAGTATTTCAATATGTCAGCTACAATTCTTATGTAGATCACTTTTGGAATAGGTAACTAAAAATAGGAGTTTTGGGTTACACAAAAACATATAATAGAAGTGTCCTTTGAGGGCTGAAATTCAACAGAGATTTTCAAAGATAATATGACCTATCAAAACACAATATTTTGTGCTCCATTTTGGTGGATAGATAGATATATATGGTATCTACAACTTTTATGTTTTGACCAAAGTTCGGATCTCAATATAAACTAAGGTTTTCAGGTCGATGGTGTTGAGTGGTCGAAAAATGACATACTTTGGTAAAATTGCAATATCTTGAGTTCTACTTATTCAAACGAGTTGAAACCAACTTTGGATGAAAGATAACACAAAAATAAAAATCTGGACATAAAGAACAAGCTTAGATCAATGTCCTGCATTGAGTTATGGCATTCTAAATTTCAGGGCAGAAACATTTATGTTCTAAAAAATCAAGTCTCTCAGGGTCCAAGTCTCCTACTTATGATATGTCAAGTTGTTATTTTATTTCTTTGTATGCTGGTGTTTTAGACATTAATATCAAGGCTCTAGAACATTTATAAGTCATCAAAATTAAAGATAACAACACACAACAATATCTCATATCACCCATAAACATAACAGTCCTAAATTTCCAACCATGACGCATTTTCGATTTATTTTCGGTTCTCGATTCTTAGAGTGTATAAAGAGGTGTGTTGAGGAATATTTTGAGAGAAATTAGGCATAAGGTTTAGAGATTTTAATTACATATTTAGAGAGCTTAAAAGATGGTGAAAAACTAGTAGGACTTGGCTTTTGGAACCATGGTCTCCAAAGATCCCTTTCTTGGATCCCTTCTTCTTTTTCTTCTTCTTTCTTCTCTCAAACCTCTATGAACACTCCAGAAGATTCACAATCTGATTTCCTCCCTCTTTCTCTCTACTGAAATATCAAGGGAAAAGAAGGTGTTTGGCTTAGTTTATATAGAAAGAGCTAGGGAGCAAAATCATTAACTTTTTAGTACTTTTTCCTTTTCTCACATGGGTTCATTTAATTTAGTTCAAGCTTTGGGGGAACAAAATCAGATTTGGGGAAGGTAAATACAGCTAGGGGTCAGTTTGGGGGATAAAAATCTGATCCCCCATCAATCAAGGGGATTTTCTTGATTTTTGTGCCCTTATTGTACAAAAAATGCATTAAAAGTTAATTTGATATATCTTTTTGGTGTATTTTCCTACTGAGACCTATTATTTTAGTATGTTTATGATAAATTTAGTATTTTCATGTGTTATCATAGTTTTTATAGTAATTAATTAAATAAATGTAGTCTTTTAAGTTAAATTAAGCTATTTTAGCAATATATGACTTTTTAACTTATTTTTGTTGTGTATGAACTTCAATAATAATTTGTTTGCTTTTGTTAATCTATAACACAATATTATTATGTATATTACTTGTTCAGCAAGTATTTGATCAACATAAGGCTTGATTTAATACCTTTCTCATCATTTTAAGTTAAAAAGAAAGTAAAAAGTTACTTTTTGGCACTCTTCCCAAGGTGGTTGGCCACTAAGGGGTATTTTTATCATTCTTGATGTTATTTTGTCTTTTGTTACTTAATTCTACTTAATTCTTGATTTAGGGCGTCCATGTGTCATAATTTATATTTTTAAGATTTTTTTACTATACTAGGGGCAAAACGGTCATTTTACCCTACTTATGAGAATTTTTGATTTTTAATTCATTATTTTTTGATATTTACTTAATTTAGAATGTTAGGGAATTCTCTGGGTGTTATGGTTTTTTTTCCTAAGTTTTGGACCTTTTTAGGGTTTCTGGGCCGAACTTAGGGTTTTTGAGTTGATTAGGAGTTTGAACCTCTTCTGTGCTATATGGTCTTGTTAACTATCCATCACTAATACTAGGGTCTGAGCTGGGTCTTTAAATGGGTCGGTACAAACTACCTCCCTTAAATAAATTTTGTCCCCGAAATTTCATCGTATGGAAGGTTGATGATGATTTACTAACATTGTGCCTTCTCGCTCTCCAAAATTATGTCCTTGTTTACTTGAGTCTTTCTTTACTGAGGGTCTGGATAAGCCAGGCCCATATGTTCAGCACTTAGAGTATTGGTTGTTTTGTCCTACTAACATCTTAAATGGATTACTAATTATTCTTCAAGGATTATGTCACATAACCAGCTAGCCCCAAAAAGTTCGCATCTCTGTCACGTTAGTTGGCCTCTTCCCATTAACTACTTCTTCTACTTGTGTCGGGTCCACTTGAATTCCTTCTCCGGATATAACATGACCCAAAAACACCACATGGTCCAACTAGAACTCATCGTTACCAAATTTTGCATACAACTTGTACTTTCTCAAGATCTACAAAGAATCTTCAAATGTTCTCTGTGTTCCTCTTCACTTTGAGAATATAATCGAATGTCATTTATTAACACAATTACGAGTTAGTCTAAAAAGCTCTGAACACCCGATTCATCAGGTTCATAAACACAACAGACGCATTCGTTAACCCAAAAGGTATCACCTCAAATTCATAATGCTCGTAACGAGTCCCAAAGGCAGTATTGGGTATATCTGACTCCTACACTTTTAATTTATGGTATCATGACCCCAGTCTATCTTTGAGAACACGTTGGCTCCAAGACATAACTTACATCGAGTATGACTTCCAGAAGCGATCATATGGCTCTAAACTAGCCCACCGCCGAAACTGATTTCGAATATTCTCCCACTTCTGTCTGGAAAGACTTTCACTCTACTAAAAACTAGCTCATTGCTACATTCAAACGTACATCGAAGACCACTTCCCGATCGACTAACGACTTCTAACTCGAAATCACATCACCACGTTATGTTAGACTACTCTAGCCTTACAACCATTAAGATTAATACAGCCACTTGAACCTAATGAGTCACTAGGGCAAAATATACTACATAGACTAAGCGCTCCCCAGGTATATGCTTACCTATAAGAACCCAATCACCACCTCGTCACATATTTCCATCACGTACGTACCATCCACTCTACAATCCTTGAATTGTTTAACTAAAGAGTTACCGGTGTTGAGGTGGTCTCGATAATCCTGATGACGAAGTCTGTAGTCATATGCTTCCATTTTCTCTCTAGTCTTTCCAAAAGTTGCTCCGTTCTTCTTGGCCTCTACTGTTTGCTCTTGACATGCTAGTACGCTGGGTTTCAATGTCTTTTCCAAGAACTGGATTATTTTTTTAGGCGGTTGGTCATTCTAGGTTAAAATAAACATGATAAAAGATATGATTGTGGTAATACCTAGTCGTGTGACCCATTGTGACTTGGTGGTTAATTCTTCATCAGGCTTCAAACGTTCATTGTTGTGATCAAGATTCTTCGTTCTTTGATAGTGATGGCAAAAACCCAGACTCTAACATTTTGGTGGTAAGGTCGACGTGAATATCGATGTATATAGACGTATCTCTTTTGCTAGCGTACTAAGGTTATCGTGAGTTCGAGGCAATTTCTCATTTTTTACTTTCTTACTGCCGGTATGAATCTTTTCCTTCCTAGTTTATCGAAATAGGTGGGTCAGCTATGAACTAGTCTTGGGGAAGTTTGAATTTTCCAAATGATGGTGTCGCAAATCAATTGGTGTGAAGCTGTTGTTTTTAACTTTAGATTGCTGATGGCATAGTCTCATTTGTTGGGACCTTTGAAAAGATATAGTTAGTTGAATAAGCTCTTACTTAACCATTCTTACAAACGGAAGTCTTGATCTTCAAAACTTTGTTAAACGCGGACATTGATAGATATTCTAAGCCATGACACCAAGAAAAAATATGCTTCACACTTGAAGAGGTGTTAGGAGGTTTTCGTGCATCGTTTCAGTTTCTCGTGAAAGCATGAAGGCTTAATGGCGTAATATCCTGGCGATTGTTGTTACTCATAGATCTATGGGGCAAGGTTTTGAAGGCCAATAGTCAAAAACATGCGCAGGGTTAGAACATCTTAGGGTGGAACCCAGGTGCTTTAAAGTTAGGTTGGATGAGGTTAAATGGTCACGGTTAAGGCAATTACTGTTGACACAAATTGAGTGGTCATTTGGGGTTCAAATGTAGGAAAAACAAGAGGAGGACAGTAAATAATACTTTAAACAAGTGTCTCCATAACTAATCCAGTACAATTAGATTATGATAAAAGAGATGTTTAAGTAAAAGGGGCAGCCAAACAAGATATTTGCCCTGAAGTTACGTCAGCCTAACGTACTTCAATTCAAGCATCCAAGTATACTTTCCTGGTAAAGATTTTAAGAGTCTACAAAAAATTCACAAAATCACTGCAATAGATTGTGGTTTCAGGATCGAGAGAAATGAATGTTGGTAGAAAATTTTATTAATGTTGAATGTTTAGAATGGGTGCTTAACAAAGAATTGATATCGCGTTCTACAAGAGAAGAGTTTGTTCAAGGATGAGGACTTGAATCGGAGGATAATCAAATACGAATACTAGTCATTATCGAGGCATGAAAACTTGAGGACAAGGGTATTTTCTAGGATTGGATTTATAATAGGGTTATCAAGAAGACTTAGGTGCATAAGAGTTACCAACGAACAACACTTGACGGTACCGTTGAGCACCGACGATATAAGAAGGAAGGACATGCAAAAAAACTTCAAAAAGTTGACACCAGGGCTTGGGGTAAAAGACTTATAAGGATGAAGTCACAGGGTTCTAACGGTGTCTCTCGAGGTGATATCTAAAACCTCTCCTAGTGCGTACTCCTGTTTACCCCCTTAAAATAACTCGTTGCATGAATCTCTGATCTTCGATGTCGATGCCCTTACTCATCTTTTGCATATAGATTCCTTGTTATTCTTGAACTCGGTATTGTCCTAACGCGACTCGCTATAGGAATTAGATGCATTAAATTTTAGTTCTTATAATGTATAGAGGATAATAATAACTAATACAATGCATCCTATAGAGCTCCAATGCGACAGAATGCATGGTTTCCTATAACCCAAGACCCGAAGGTTCACTAAACCTGGGCTCTGATATCAACTGTGATGCCCCATCCTCCAGGCATGTCGGGACATACATAAATATAAATATAGAGATATACTAGCCATACATTCATATTTACATACGTTAGTTATTACATCATAAAGGAGTTCTGAACTGTTTAAAAGTACATAACTATTACAGTTCATCAAGATACTTCAAAAATTACATTAAGCACGGGAGAACTAAATATAAGAACAAAAACAGAAGTCTCGACTCCTCAGAGTGCATCAGCAGGATCCACGTGCTCTTGGAACTCACCATCTTCTTCAAACTCTTCTTCTCCCTCTGAGATGACTTACTCCAAGAACTCTTCCTCACATGTGGCACGAATGCCATGAGCTAAAGCCCAGAAGCAAAACACTCTATCCTTCTAACTAATCACACGGCATAAAATTCATCACAACGCATACCATATAACACCTAGTACGGATTAAAGTTAAGAAAATAGACAAATTTATGACAGGATGGCAGATAAGTCAATAAATTTGCATATATGAGATGTTGTGTATGTAATGCAGATGGATGCTATGCAACCAATTTTTTTTTAATCCAATTTAACTTAAGTTATTCTAGGTTCTCCTAAACCGAGATGACCCATCCTAAACCTCATGATCCCAACGACGCTGACCAAGTCTACCGACTGATAAATAGTGTTCCTTAAGCCGTGAGATGACTACGTAGCGGACTAAGTGTCCAGCCAGGTCATCACTGATGGGAATGGCGTGGACAAGCTAACACTTAGACTTTCGACTCTTAGGTCAAGGTCAAACGCGAGATTGCAAAATTTAACTCCTATTATTACCCCATTCGAACCCGCCTTCACCAAAGTACAAGTTAACATCACAATAATGTGCATTTAGCACTTGGGGAAAAACCTCTCAAAACAAATCAGAGCATATAGCAAATATCACAATATTTTCAAATATCCAATTTCTAAGAATTCAAATTCCATCAATCCAAGTATCACGCCTAAGGTTCAATTTCATTCTTCCAAATAAATAAATTCGGTGAATCCCGTAAATCCAACCCAATGATGACGTGATATGACATGTGTAGCCGTTATTTACAATTCATAGGTATAAATTGATGATGGCTTAGGCTAAGATGACATATATATATATATACATACTTTGCATGGAATTGTAAAACTATGAGCATAGAGTACAAGTATATGAAGCAAGAGTTCTAATCATCGTACATTCAATTAAAAAAAATAATCAACTAATTCAAATTAATCATCATATAAAACTCTGGTCTCATAGAAAAGGGTACTCAAATCACACTTGGCAACTTTTAAAGCCAAAATCAAGTATTAAATTAAAAGGATCGACAAGGTTTTGGGTCTAGACTTGGAATCAAGTTATGATTTTTAAATATTATTTAGATAAAAATATCTTATATAACTCTCATGTTTAACATTAAGGCCAAAACCTAAGCCAAATGGGTGAACAAAACATTCTAAGTAAAAACGGTTCAGCACTTTTCTTAAGATTTTATCAAAAATATGACTCTGTTGGTCTCGATTTTGGGGTATCCGATAAAGTAAAAATGAGTCCATCATTGGGTATGCTCTATCTCGACATGTCCCCTACAAGTTTCATGTTTAGAGCTAATGGTAGTTACTTAGAGCAAGTTAGCGTTTTTGGTTTTTTTTGAAAATAGGTTCTGTCAGCCGCTAAAACTCAGCAGAGCCAGTTTTGGACAGGGTTTGAAACGGTTTTGGGGTATCATCCCGAGGGTTTAAGGTCTGATTTTTGGGAAAAAACTATTTC
The DNA here is from genome assembly GCA_034768845.1 of Heliamphora exappendiculata. Lineage (NCBI taxonomy): Eukaryota > Viridiplantae > Streptophyta > Magnoliopsida > Ericales > Sarraceniaceae > Heliamphora > Heliamphora exappendiculata. Next base: position 18,733 of record JAOTRH010439416.1, on the reverse strand, counting down.
AATATGCTAGCTACAAATTTTATGTAGACCGTGTTTGGAATAGGGTACTAAAAATAGATATTTTGGGCTACACAAAAACATATGATATAAGTGTCCCTTGAGGGCTAAAACTCAATAGAGACTTTCAAAGATGTTATGACCTATCAAAGCTAAATAGTTTGTGCTTATTTTTGGTGAGTAGATAGATATTCAAGTTATCTACAACTTTTATGTTTTTGACAAAGTTTGAATCTCAATGTAAACTAAGGTTTTTAGGTCGGTGGTGTTGACTGGTCAAAAAATGACACACTTTGGTAAAATTGCAATATCTTGAGTTATACTTATTCAAATGCATTGAAACTAACTTTGGATGAAAGATAATGCAAAAATATAAATGTGGAAATAAAGAACATGCTTTGATCAATTTTCTAAGTTGAGTTATGGCATTCTGAATTTCAGGGCAGAAACATCTATGTTCTCAAAAATCAAGTCTCTTAGGGTACAAGTCTCCTACTTTTTATATGTCAAGTTTTTGTTCCATTTCTTTGCACGCTTGCATTTTAGACATTAAGATCAAGGCTCTAGCACATTTATAAGTCATCAAACTCAAAGATAACAACACACAACAACATCTCATATCACCCATAAACATAACAGCCATAAATTTCCAATTATGACGTCTTTTCGGTTTCTTTTTTGTTCTCGATTCTTAGAGTGTATAAAGAGGTGTTTTGAGTGATATTTTGAGAGATATTAGACATAATATTTAGAATTTTTACTTACTTATTTAGAGAGCTTAAAATATGACGAAAAACTAGTAGGACTTGGCTTTTGGAACCATGGTCTCCAAAGATCCCTTTCTTGGATCGCTTCTTCTTTTTCTCCTTCTTTCTTCTCTCAAACCTCTATGAACACTCAAGAACATTCACAATTTGACTTTCTCCCTCTCTCTCTACCAAAATATCAAGGGGAAATAAAGTGTTTGGCTTAGTTTATATAGAAAGAGCTAGGGAGCAAAATCATTAACTTTTTAGTACTTTTTCCTTACCTCATGTGGGTTCATTTAATTTAGTTCAAGCTTTGGGGGAATAAAATCAGATTTGGGGAAGGTAAATACAGCTAGGGGTCAGTTTGGGGGACAAAAATCTAATCCCCATCAATCAAGGGGCTTTTCTTGATTTTCTTGCCCTTATTGTGCAAAAAATGCATTAAAAGTTAATTTGATATATTTTTTTGGTGTCTTTTGCTACTGAGACCTATTATTTTAGTATATTTATGATAAATTTAGTTTTATCATATATTATCATATTTTTTATAGCAATTGATTAAATAGATGTAGTCTTTTAAGTCAAATTAAGCTATTTTGGCAATATATGACTTTTTGACTTATTTTGTTGTGTATGAACTTTAATAATGATTCGTTTGCTTTTGTTACGTATAACACTATATTATTATATATATTACTTGTTCAAAAAGTACTGAATCATCATAAGGCTTGATTTAATACCTTTCTCATCATTTTAAGCTAGAAAAAAGTAAAATGTTACTTTTTGGCACTCTTCCCAAAGTGATCGGCCACTAAGGGGTATTTTTGTTATTCTTGATGTTATTTTTGTCTTTTTCTACTTAATTTGACTTAAATCCTTGTTTAGGGTGTCCATGTGTCATAATTTGAATTTTTAAGACTTTTTTGCTATACTATGGGCAAAATAGTTATTTTACCATAGTTATGAGGATTTTTTATTTTTAATTCATTATTTCTGGATATTTACTTAATTCAAAATGTTGGGAAACTCTTCAGGTCTTAAGGTTTTTTTGCTTGAGTTTTGGACCTTTTTAGAGTTTTCGAGCCGAGCTTAGGATTTTTGAGTTGATTAGGGTTTTGAACTTCTTCTGTGCTATATGGCCTTGTGGACTATCTATCACTAATACTAGGGTCCGAGCAGGGTCTTTATACTGGTCATTACATTTTTAAAATCTACCTAGACTGCTCGATCGGTTAAAACACTGCTTGAGCGGTCCCTACAAACCCACTGGTTTGTCACTCAGAACAAAAAAAATAGAATGTTTACTTCGACCGCTCAATAGATCACTTGAGCGATCTGTCTCTAGATCCTTCTTCGAACACCATTTATGAAAATCCAATACTTGAACTTTTTGGAAGCACCAAGGCAAAACAAACCTACTAAAAACATGGTTCAAAATTTCCCCTCGAGGCACAAAAATTGATATAAAGCATTAAATTAACCAAAAATGATTTATTAAAATGGTGAAACCAAATGGGCGATAACTATATCGTACAATCACGGAAAACAACAATCAACCCATGGTTCCTCTCATCGTCATACAACCAAACATGCATCGATATTCAAGGGCTAAAGGCTTACAAACATATGCTTTAAAGCATAAAGCATGGTACGAATATTACATGGGTTAATAGCAAAAACGGCATAAACAACTACACCACAAAAACTAAGCATTTTGTCATTCGCCTCCCTTTGGGGTTGTTCAAGATCAAGTTATATGATCTTTTTCACCTGAAATATTTTGAATCTAACAACGTGAGCCAAAACCCAATAAAAATATATTATCATGAATTAAAAACATAACATGCAATCACGAATTATATAAATAACTCGACTACTCAAGTCTCAAAATGGTTTTCATCCTTAAAATCACAAGTTTTCATATAATCCAATTACGCCTAATAGTTTAATAAATATAAACAATACATTATTTTCCAACCTAGTTTCCATAATCGTCAATGATTCCTATGTACCGTTCTTGTCGCATTAGGGATAAAGGTAACAACCATAAACTCTCACCCATTGGCCTAGGTTTAGGGTATCCAATGACATGCTAGGTAATGATAAGTTCTATACGTTATTACAATAACAAATGCCTCCCAATGGGGCAAACACTTCATTTACAGGAATTAACCCGAAGGAGCGATGCACCTATCTTGCTCAAGTTTTAAGACTTTCACCGATGAGTAATTGAGGCCCACGTATGCATACATTGCTATGGTACATCTATAGAATTATTAAAAAGGCATATAACACAATTATCCAACAGTTGTACGCGCACAACTATGTACAAACATCTAAGGCATACAACAACATTATCTATACAACCATGAATATCAACTAACATTTTCAAAATATTTTTCACCCTCTACATTAGGTCATTTAAACCAAAGCTCAACCCTTAGGGTTAGCCCCAAACACCAAAAACCATGTTTTTGCAATACAATATATTTTCTTTTAGTTTTTAAAACTCATCCTTTGAAAGTCACATGTACACACATCTACTAACTTTGTAATAAATCTTTGCATAGTAAAACATGCATTTTAACCAACTAAACAATGTTTAAACATAAAAACCCAACACCTATTGCATTTTAAAATGGTAAAAATGCGTATAATCACATATTATATGCTTCTAATGTAAGAAAGTCTAGGATCTTACCGTATAGAGTTAAAAACTCAAACTTTTAAGCACCGGCGAAAAACTAAAGTCACCGAAATGAAAATCCATTCAGATGGATGCAAAGCCCTTGGCAAGGAGAACACCGATCCAACCTCATAATGCCAAGATCCAAGCCCAAAGCAAGCAAAAACCTAGAGAGAAGGCAGAGATCTTAGGGTTCCTATTAGAGAAACAAAGTGAAGCTTGTAGGAGAAGTTTTGGACCAAAAAATAAGGCCATGAGCTGTCATTATATAGCCTACATGAACAGAGCGCTCAAGCGATCTAAAGACTGATCGAGCGGTCTTGCCCAAAAAGTCCTAACTTTCTGCTATAACTCCCAAACAAGACCAGGATTGAAACTAACATGCATATCAAAGCTGACACATGCATAAAATATATAGAGACATGCCTTTTCGTAACGAACGAAAGCAATATGCAACATGCCACGCATATATGTTATAAAATTAAAAGGAACCGGGTTCCACAACCTTTCCCCCTTAAGGAATTTTGTCCCCAAAATTCAATACTAGAACTTGAGCCAGCCATCTCATTGCTGACTACTAACAATCTCCGATATAAAACTTTGCAACGCTGTACAACGGTAAAGATGCTAACGTAACTCATCCCCCAAGAGTGACGTCCCATGACACAAATATGTTCTTGAAGGTTAAACATCCCTTCTGATTGCTTCCATAACAAGGTCTCACTAACGCTATGGTCATCCGTACATTGTCGGACCAAGATCCAACTCACAGCACTGAGGTATCGAAGTACAACCCCTGCTGGACGCAACCAACTTAAGCGATAAATCGCATAGCACGAAGCTAATCCACAATTGGAACTAGTCTCAAACACTCTTCACTTTTGTACTACTGCAAACTAGCTCATTCGCACATCAAAATACACACTAAGGACTACTCCCATCAGCCCAAACACACATTGTCAAACTCTGACATTGTTCACAAGGATTCACACGTATCACACCCAAAATCTTGTTTAAGCCTTCACGATCAACTGACGACTACAAAACTCGAAGCTACATCATCATTCTGCGTATGTCAAAAATACTATCACTAAAGCTGATGAGATGCTCATTTTTGAGAAAAAAGCAAAAACAATAAACATTTGGTTCTAAAGAAAGGAACTCATTTAATTCACTAAAAACTCCAAAGATTACATTTCCTTCTCAAGAGTTACCAACATTTCATCTAAACCTTTACCCTCTACCAATCCTCAATCAGTTCCTCACTTGTAAACCACAACTCTCACCTTGCACAAACACAAGGTGTCACATTATTGTTAAAGCCAATATTCCACACAATTGAGATTACCACCCTAGCATCATAGCCATTACAATCAACACGGTCTCATGAACTCAATGAGACACTTATACCAGATACGCCACACAGACAAAACATTCCACGGTACATGCTTATCTATACAAATCCAATCACATTGCCTGCATATGTTTTTTGCGAGGAAGGATGCATAGAGTCGCTACTTGATTTTTGAGAAAAAAAGAAAAAAAAAAACAAAAAGAAGGTTGCGGGTCTTTTAAAAACGTAACCAGAGAAAAAGAGGGTGAAAAACAAAAGAAGATTGTGGATCTTTTCAAAATGTAACCAAAGCAAAAGAGGGTTTAGGGGCTAAGGTATGAAAAAGGAAGGTATTAGGCACCTTTTTACCCAACTGCGAGGTTAGCTTCTACATTGTCAATATTAGTTCTTATTGTAAAGTTTTAATGGTAACATATACAGAATAAGAGATTAAAGAGAGTTTAGACAAAAGCAAGAAAAGAAATAAAATCTTAACTACGATTTTTAGGGTCATACAACTTGGTTATTATTTTTAAATACGACACACGTATCGTTTGAGCAAATCAAAGAAAAAAATATGTGAATAAGCGATAAAATAAACAAATAAAAGTCTAGGAGTCATGCAATAATAATTTTGTCCCTAACATGCTATAAATAGGCTATACAGAATAAACAAAAGTGACTTAAATATCATATTTGAGCCCTAGACATATAGAAAACTCATGGCTATAGAAACATATGTTGCGGCCATGACAAAAATGGTCACAAAACATGCAGCCGTGATAAAGTAAGGTCACTACAAAGGACAGAATGAAGAATCTCATGGCCCTGACAAATAAAAGTTGTGGCCATAGTTTTTAAGGTACAGAAAGGGTATATACACTGCGCAGGGCTTAAAACAGGCTCAGATGAATAGGATATACGAGACAGAGACCATAACCTATTGGTTCTAGGTTAGATCCACCATCCTTCATCCTCTATACAAGAAATAACTCAAAACAAAATGTACAACATATCAAAATATACAAAAAAACACTTAAAACACATTTTTATGTCACTGGCCTCACAAAACCTCACAGTTGTAATAACAGGATATGGCAGTCGTGACAAAATCGAAGACAAAAGCTATGGTCGTTAGGTTTACATAACCTCAGACCATGTAGATAATGAAGATGTATAGAATTGGGACCATGACCCATTTGGTCTAGGCTAAATTAGCCATTCATTACCCAATAGGATGACAAACAGAGGTAAAAAAAGAAAAAAATGCTAAACAGAGCAATAAAAAGATATACAACCTTAAAACAAACGAATATCAGAGAGTTTTAAAGGGATTTTTGACATTTTTGGCCTTAAAAACAATGTCACAATTGTAACAAAAAAATGTTACGACCGTGAGTAATAAAGGTATAAATGTATCGGCCCTTATAAAAAGTGCACGGCCGTGACTGTGGGTTTAACAAAACATATGGCCGTGACATGATAAGGTCGCGACCGTCATGTTCCAAAACCTCGGAGAGCTTTTTGATGTGCTCAGTGTGCTTATAGGCCTCGAAACAGAATGAAAATGAATGTAAATATATGAAATAGAGAGCTGTGAATACACTGTTAATGATGAAAAGCTTAAAGGAAACAAATGCTTACATTAAGATGAATGATAAATAAGCAACGAAAATAATAGAAACCTTATCGATGACACTCTCGAGGAAAGAAGATGAGGGTTTAAGAAGAATCGTGGGTTCTTAAGGTTACCTTGTGTGAATATCCACCTCGAATGGCCCTTCGGGGGTGAGAATATGATACCTCCAAGTTAATATATGTGCTCCAAGAACTCCTTCAATGCAAGCAAGAACACGAACGAGGCTCGAAAAGTATAGAATGAATGGGTGAATATTGAATGAGGGAGTATTTTGGTAGAGCTTAGGCCTTCAAGTGTTTCTCTCTTTTGTTCTGGGATGCTGCCACTTGTCTAAAAAGGGATAATAGTGACAGCCATTATCTTTTTGTTTTTGTATAGTGACGGTCGCCACCTTTATGGTGGTGAAAAGGATAGCCGCGGCTTTGCAAAGTCGCGGCCTGGATAAATAAGAAACGACCATGACAAAGAAAGTCACGGCTTGGGTTAGGATTTTTCAAAAAGATTACAACTGTGAGAGTAAGGACACGACCGGTTCTAGGGTTTTCAAAAAGGTTGCGGCCGTGAGAATAGGAATGTCATGGCGTAAAGGGCTTTTAGGTTTTGAGCCATATTTGTGATTTTACTTGCTTGGGAGTATCTTTAAGCATGATTCTCATATCATTGGAGTGCATTCGAGATGGGTGCCTAAGGTTCGGCTTGGTCAGATTGGGGCATCTACAATTGCCTCTCTTTAACAAAGCTTGCAACAACTCGTGGTGCAAGTGAATGTCAAAGCTCTAGAGACAAACTGATTGAACAAGTCGCTAATCTTAGGAACAAACAAAACGTCGGGAAAAGGGAGGTCAAACCTGAACTTCCATCGAGCTTCCTATGTACCCCCATTGTAAGGGATCAGACCAGTCATAGTTTGTAGGGCAATAGATATGATACAAATAAGTTAAACATGATGCATGACAGGTACAGTATGATGTAAACATGTACAATATAAGAAAGTTTTAAGGTCACAACATAAACTGAGGAATCATCAATCAGCTTTAGGTAGTGAAAGGATTGATGAGGCTATGGGCAGTTTAGGGTCATACGGGGAACGACGGGTCAGTTTAAGGTCATAGGGAGGATCGACGGGTTAGTTTAAGGTTACGAGGGGGATCGAACTCTTAGGGGGAAATTTTAGGTCATGCAAGGACCAGCTTGTCAGTTTAAGGTCATGAGGAGAATTGACTGTTCTTGGGGTAGTTTAAGGTCATTCAAGGACTGAGGAGTCAGTTTAAAGTCATGAGGAGGACCGAAGATGCTAGGGGCAGTTTAAGGTCATGCGAGGACCGACAAGCCATTGTAAGGTCACAAGGAGGCCTGATTATTCTAGGAAGATTTTTAGGTCATGCAAGGACCGGTAAGTCAGTTTAAGATCATGAGGAGGACCGATCATTCAAGGGATAGTTTTTGGTTATGCGAGTATTGGGGAGTCAAATTAAGGTCATGAAGGAGGACCGATCGTTCTATAGAATGTTTTAGGTCATGCGAGGACCGACAAGTAAGTTTAAGGCTATGAGGAGGACCAAAGATGCTAAGGGCAGTTTAAGGTCATGCAAGGACGGAGAAGTCAGTTTAAGGTCATGAAGAGGATCGAAGATGCTAGGGGCTTAAGGTCATGTGAGGATCAACAAGCTAGTTTAAGGTTATAAAGAGGACTGAAGATGCTAGGGGTAATTTAAGGTCATGCAAGATCCAAGGAGTCAGTTTAAGGTCATGACAAGGGATTGGAGGGAAAACCTATCAGTTTTAGGTCATAACAAGGATCGGAGTTTTCAAAGGGCAAAACAGAACATAAAGAAAGACTATAGAGTTCTTGGTTTGTTCATAACCTTCACAAAGATTGCTCAATGTTTCAAAAGGTGGGGGCATGGAAAACATGTCGGCCGTTACTTTCTAAAGCGGCGGTCTGCACGATTTTGCCCTAGGGATGTATCGCCCTGAACATAAAGTTCACGGCTGTGAGTAACGTTTGAACAAAAGTTATGGCCACGATAAAGAAATATTGAGGCTAGGCCAAGTTTTTAAGGTCGTAAGATTTAAAGCCTTCAGATCTAACGGCTTCGAGGTCGATAGCAGAATAAAGATTTGAGATAGGTTCTAAAAAAACTCATTTGCGCGAATCACAAACGGTTTTCTCTTCTCTCCTTCACTCTCTCTCTCTCTCTCTCTCTCGTTCTCTCTCTCTTGTCTCTTGCTCACTCTGTCGACTAAAGACGTTTCTCCTCTCTCTCTTTTCGCTCGTGTTTTCAATTCTCATTGGCGACTTCGGCTTTGGATTCATTGAGGAGGAGGGTGGTGGTGCCAATAGAGGTGGTGGTGATGTGGGTGTGGCTGGCAGCCAAGGATGAGGCGGCGCCGACAATGTAGAGGGCGTCGGCGGTGAGGGCATGAGTGACGGTGGTGCGGCTTGTGTGGTTGATGAGGAGCTACTCGAGGGAGGTGCGGCAGGGATGCTGGAACATTTCGACCCTATCACCTACATTCCTCTTCTTCACCGGTTGCGGAAGCCAACTATGAAATGGTGTAGTATCATCCTAGATATAATCGCGGAGCGCGAGATTCTCCTCCGCCGTCACGAGGATCGCCTCTCGATCACGAACCTTGAGGTATGTCCGAAACTTAAATTTTTACATGTTTCATGGATGCATTTATTGAAATTCATTTGAACTTGGTTATTTAGTCATCTTGATTGATATCGCATTGAGTTGAATCTTGAATTGGTATTTGGACACTTGACTTGGATTGGAAAAATAGTTTGAACTTGAAGATTGAATTTGAGACATGAACTTGGTTAGGCTAAACCTTAACTTGGATTGAAAATGGACCATTGCTCTTGGATGGGACGAGTCTTTGAAACAAATAACAAGACTTTTGAATTTGGCACAAAATGGACTTTTAGATTTTAAATGAAACTATGAACAAACTTGAAGTTTTTGGTTAAGACAAAACTCAAAGCAAGTAGCCTTCAGAATGGATTTGAATTTTGGATTGGGTTCACCCTGATTTTTGACTTTGAGTTAGGTCTAGTTTTGAAAATGGGGCCCATTTGAATGAAAATCATGTTTGAATTTGGATTGGACATGAACGGCTTGAACTTTGTGTTGAATTTTGAAAACGATTGATCAAAATGAATCTTTAGTTAAATTAGAATTTGAAAACGATTGGTCAAAATGAATCTCAGGTAAAACTTGATTAAAACAATTTTGCAGTTGATGTCAATTTTGAAGTTGAATTGAACTTTTGAAAGTTGAATTTGAATTGGAATGGATCTTGTTGAATTTGGAGTGAGTTGAACCAAAAAAATTGGACTCTAATGTTTAAAATTTTATGTTAGGGTAGGTTAGGTTTCGATTTGAGTTGTATTGGACCAGTTTTGAGCAAAGTCGAGTTTTTTTTTTGAATTCAAAGTTGAGGTCTAATGTTTGAAATTGAAATTGATTTGATTGAAAACGTGCGAAATGAATCATTGGATTTGAGTTTTGAAATGGAACAAATTTGGTTTTAACAAAATTTTGAATTTAAAGTGGGTTGGATCGGGTCGTCGCCTTAAAAGAATTGGAAACATATTTTGGATTGGTTGAAAGTTTGAAAACTCACCTTTTGTTTTGAAAATAGGACAGCGCCCGGGTTGCATAGGTTGGTTTTGATTACCGTCAGTTTGTTTTAGCTATCTTGACGCATATTTCATTATTATTTCTATTACCATTGCCGTTTACTGATTCATTTGTTTTTGTTTTCGTTTCAGAGGAGCCTTCGTATTTGAGGTTTTTGCGGGTCCTTGGACATTTGGAGTGGTACATGGCGCTCCCTCCTCGCAATAGAGAGATTATTGACCAAGAAGGTTTTGGTAGCTTTATCACCACACTAGAGGGGACCAGTAATGATTGGGTCACTCTCACTGCGTTGACTGAGTGATGGTGGGACACCACCAACACTTTTCACCTACTTACCTTCGAAGTCACACTTCGGGGTTCGGGTAGGAGGCGACTCGATCCCGTTTGATCCTCATATCTGCTGGAGCCCCGCAGTTCTTATGCACCTTCTTGGTCACACGCCTCTTCCATTAACAAGGGGAGCATTCGCTATATGCGGCTAAAGAAGAAATTTTAGCCCTTCGTCTGCTCAGAGGTCCACCACTTCGAGTGGGTGGCACGTGCATTTCTTCTTTATATGTTCGGGATAGCCTTATTCCCGAACTTAGAGAACAAGGTGCACCTCCACTACCTCACTGCTATGGTGATGGTGGACTAGATCGGCTCTTACAGCTAGGGAGGTGCCGCATTAGCCATTTTGTATGGATACATGAGCGTGCCACCAGGACCTCTGATCCGAGCGTTGGTGGGTACTGGCATATCTAGGAGGTATATCTACTTTCTTTGCTTTTTGTGCTTTCATTTTCTATTTTCATATCTGCATATATGTTTCAATTGTACTGATGCTCCTCTCGATTTTCCACAACTCTGGGCCTACGAGTTCTTAGGTATGCGCTAGTCGGTGAATTCTTACGATGACCCCCTCATGATCCCCTAGACACTTCGATGGGCTAGATGCCATCGGGGTACGAAGCCTAGCGGGAAGGACCTATTCGGCAACTGCCTTTTCTTGGATAGACTCACTCCCAACCGAGTAAGTCATTTTATGCTCCTGTTCATTCGTTCTTTTCATTCCTGGTAGATATACTGCTTTCTAACATGCTTCTTTGATCTTCAGGTCTATTAGGACATATGAAATGGCATGGAGAAGTGAGCTGGTGTTGATTTGATGCGGAGCCATGAGGTTACCTGGACTCGCGTCTCATTTGAGGGGCCATTCTGTAGAGAGTGATACCTTGGCGAGCGCGTTGTTCGGTAGCCCTTCGGGTATGACCATTTTTGTATCCCGAGGATGCCTCTGGTGGGGATGCGTCAGACTGACACCCTCTGCACAACCGAGATTATCCGCACCATGGAATGCCTTGATGCTGCTGCGTTGATCGAGGGCGAGGATCGTGACTACATAGTTTTTACCTGAGAGAGGCTCATGCCTGCTATAGGTGTCCGTGCTTCCATGCAGGGTCCTCCTCCCGTAGCCCCAGGTCTTGTTCACTCTGAGCTTCCATAAACTATGAACACCTTTGATGACAGGAATCTTTACCAGATCTGGATCACTGAGCCAATGGCCCAGGAGATTCTCCTTCCCCTGGGTGTAGAGCAGGTATAACACCCTTCCTTCTATTTTTTATAATGCCCCTTATATCTGACTACATTGATTCTCATGTCTACACTGGTTCTGGCATCTGACTACACTAACTCTCATGTCTGTACTTGTTCTAACATCTGTCTACACTAACTCTCATGTCTAAATTGGTTATGACATTTGATTGCACTGAATTTCATGTCTGTACTGGTTCTAACATCTGATTACACTAACTTGGTTCTTCTCTTGACAGATGCCCCGGGAGCGGTGTGACCAGTGCCTTCGCTTGATCTCTAGGTAGAGGATATTGGTTCGTTACTGGGATGCTTCTTTTTGAGCCTAAGACATGGAGCCTCCTACTCCTTGGGGTGGCCCTATTGTGGTACTTAGTCCTTCTTAGCTCACTTTTACATTTTTGCTCCTTTTTTTTCTGCTTATATTTATCTGCCCTAACTGACGTGGCCTTTTTCCTTCTTTCAGCATGGGCATGGTAGAGGACCGAGGACTTACGGCAGTCACACGACACTTGTTACTCCAGTCGTAGCGCCAACAAGGATTTCAGCTTTCACTTCTGTTGCTGCTACTTTTTCTAGAGTCGGGACCTCTAGTAAGGCGCAGATTGGCACAGGCATAAAGGAGGGGACGAGATTGATAGGGCCGTCTGACGAGTCATCTTAAGGACGCTGCGTCGTCTAGAGGAAGACGACCCGATGGGAGTGACCGACTTGCTACCCCTAATACTCTATATGGAGGCTTGTGTTCCTATTCTTGTTTGGGCCTGCATGCATGTTTGATACATTCTGATACTATGTTCTGACTTATTACATTATTCTTGGTATGCACTGATGCACACTAGTACACTGCCTTTGATACATACTAATACATATTGACATACTATTCCTGACATGCTACACAGATACGATGGATATGGCCTACGTGTCTTTGATTCTTCTTTTAGCCTCCGTGCCACGACACACATACGCACATTACTTTACTTTTGATGGGTTGGGCTTTCGTGCCTTGTGGTTTACACTTTCGATTATCATGGATGCCTTGTTGTTATTATGTTATGAAAATCATTTATGAAATGCTAAGAGTCCTATTATGCATGATGTATGATCTATGAATTGAAACCCTGCTATATAAATTGCCTTTCCTTGTTGCGAGTTGTTTATAAGTCGTCGACGATGATTTGGGCATGCTGGTAAAAACGGAGACAGGTTGTCAAGATTTCTGCATAAAAAAGGTTGCGGCCGTAGGTATTAGCTATGGCGGCCTGAACTTTTATAGAGAAAAGTTCACGGCCTGGACTTTAAAATGTTATGGCTGTAAGTTTTTGGCGAAAAATATGGCGGTCGTGAAGAAATAAATTGGAAGTCGTAGGAAAAAGATAGCGGCCGTGATAAAAGTTTTTGGTGCGAAACTCTGAGTATATTTTATGGGTTCCCTCCATCTCTGGATCTATAAAACGGGGGAAACTGTTTCAGACCCCACTGTTCTGGATATCTTCCATTTTTTTGTATCCTTCATGGTCTACTCTTACAACAACTCTCTATTGGCTTGGATGAGAGACTTTTCCCCAGTTGAGCACAAAAACTTCCTCAACTTTGGTCTGGATGCGTTGTTCTCTTTGCGAACCCTGAGAGTTGATTGGCATCTTTTGCGAGGAGCAGCCCAGCTATGGGATCCCGAGGTACACGTATTTCATTTTGGTGTCGAGGAATTATGTCTGACTTTAGAGGACTTTTCGTCCATTCTAGAGATTTCGGGCTGAGAAGAGGTTATAGTTCCCACGCCTTTCTTAAGCTCTAGGGACAGGTTGATGCAGTTTTGTGGTTATTCCAAGTGTGAGGCTTCTCTCATTACCCACGACAAATTTCTTGACGTGGCACGGATCGTGGACTAGTTCGGGCCTCGTGGATCTCTTGGAGATTTCTCTTTTCAGCTTCAGCATCGGTACACTCTTTGCATCTGTCTCCTGGCTCTTTTCCTCTTGGGACCCTCGGATGGGCTGGCTAGCTCTTCCTTGGTAATTGTGGCTCATCAAATTCACGAGGGCCGGGATTTTATCATGTTAGCTCTTGTTAAGACGCTCTAGTACACACTGAAGATGTCCCTTACTTTGCTGGTAGTGCTCTCTTACTATAGGTAGTCATTCGACTCTCCTTTTCCTATATTTCTCTCGATTTTTTCCACTCATATTTCCTTCTTCTATGTTTTTCTCTCTTTTTTTTATCAGCTCTCATTTTTCTGTATTCTCTCATAGTTTTCCACTCAGCTCTCCTTTTTCTTTGTATCTCTCAAGCTTGGCTGATGGAGAAAGTGAATTTGTTGGAGAAGTTGATGTCTGACAGTTACAACGTGAAGTCCTTCATTCGTCAATAGGTTTATCACCTATGCTCCTTCGAGGCTGCTTCGTAGGAATACCTGAGTTCTCTAACTGGGGAGGACATCTTGTGGCTATACCCCTGGCTTAAGGTATCTTCCATGACTATTACGATTGTGGGTCACTCAGGGGTTCTGTTGGTTGGCTTGAAGCTAGCCACTTTCTATCATTCATATCGCATTCTTCGTCAGTTCGGTCATACTCAAATCTGCCCCAAGGCTACTGTGAGTGTAATGTGATCCCAAGAGGGGGGGTGAATTGGAGATTTTAAAATTTCTTTCAAGATATTCAACTTTAAAGCATGCAATATATAATTTCTTGATCTTATGTGGATAAGCTAATATTCAATCAAATGTAAAGATAAAGAGTTTAAAGATTAGAGAGATTAAAACTGAGATTTTTACAAGGTTCGGCGCACGGGCCTACGTCCTTGCCTCTAGCAACACGCTTGAAGATTTTCACTAGTCCCTCCTTATAGGTGGAGATACCTCTCTCCTTCATGAGGCGGAGAAGCCTTTACACCAAGAGTGTACAAGCTCTTAACCCAAGTGATTTTTTCTCACTTGAACAAGGCTTAAGACCAAGCTTTCACAAATGTTTGATGAAAAGAGTGTACAAGAATTGGCTCCTTCAATGAGCAAGTGAGTACAACAATATGGTACATTAATTCACTCTCAAAGAATATATCAAACGAAGCTCAATGAGATTTTCTAAGTGTTTCACACAAGTATGAGTAAGAATATGAAGAATAAGTGCACAAGTTTGAGTAGTAAATGAGTATTCTCTTTGTAAAGCTTTTTGTTGGTTTTTGTATTGATAATATGGTCCATTTATAACCAAAATCTCGAACTAGCTGTTGTGGCTGAAGTGCACACAGAAAAACTAGCCGTTATGCAGTCACATCACTCATTCAGCAAACTTAAGTCGACTGAGGGGATTTTTCCCGTCGACTGAATCTGAAAAATGGCATTTCAGTCGACTGGGTTTAAGGGGCCAGTAGACTAAACCCTTTGAGGATCTTTAACTTGATTTTCCAGAAACATTTTCAGTCGACTAGAATTGAAATTCAGTCGACTGAACCTCTTAAGAGCATCAAATTGATTTTTCAGTTGACTGAACCTTTGAGGTTCAGTTTTCAAACTTTAAAGATCGTTTCATGAAAGTTTTGAATTGAAGAATAAGGTCTTTATTAATTTTGTTGTGTTTAAGACACCATGTAAACATGTTTAAGAAGTTTCTCAATGTGAGCACAAGTTTGGTTCTTTTTATAAAATAATTTATCTTTTTAGGAAATAGATATGTAAGAGTTATACCTTTTCGCATTTTTTTTTCTATGAGCTTCAAAGGATATATAGAAAGAGTAGTGAACTTACATTGATCCTATTTTGCAGTACAAATAAAAACCTTAGACTAAGTCTTCAATCCTTCCTCTTTTGCATTCGTACAAGAACTTGTCATCGAAGTATTTGACTTGAATATGCTTTATGGCTTTTGACTTTGTAGCTTTAATTATGCTTAACATGTGTTTCCTGTAAATGATCTCAATTTGCATAATTAGATACTTCGATTTGTTATCATCAAAATGGTCGTTGAAGCCTTGTTAGGCCGACGATCTCCCCCTTTTTGATGATGACAAAACAAGGAGCAAAATAATGTAGAACAGTTATATAATTCTCCCCCTCACAATAAGCATGAGTGAATAAGTGTGTTTGAGAGTTTTGATAACTCCCCCTCACAATAATCATATTTTGAAGACTTAACAGTTTGATTTTATTTTTGAGAACAATGTAAGCTTTTCATATATTTGTTCAAGCATCATGGATATGAATATATCATTCACATACTGGATGGATAAAATGATACATTTAATGATTGAACATCCAAAACATACATTTAAGTAAAAAAGGTGTACATTCACTTTTCAAAAGGTCATTTAGTGCATCCATAAGTATATCCAAACAAAAAGATAAGATAAGTAATTAGCAAAGTAAGCAAAGTAATAAGATAAGCACACTATTAGGCACACTCTTTTGCTCCCATTCCTTCTCTGCCTTTTGTCATAATCAAAGAGATTCGGAGCTATCGTCGTTATCCTCAGCATCCTCAGTATCGGGGGCCTCTTCATCATTTCCATCATTACCACCCGCATCCCCATGAGGTGAAGAAGGGGAATATGGTGGAACCCCGACAGCGTCTTCAATGCGAGTAAGGCGATGTTGGACTGCCTCACATAAGCTTTGGATATGAGTGAGGCGAGTGTGGACTTTCTTGACTTCCCCTTTGATTAAGCGCCTTAGAAATTTTTTGGTGGAGGAATCTAATGAAGGATCAACAGTAGGAGTAGAGGCAGGAGCATCGGCTTGAGTATTGGCTTGATCATCGGATTGAGAAGGAGCATCGGCTTGAGTATTAGCCTGCTCTTCATCCTCATCATCTACATCCACCAGGGATGCTTCTCGACCACTTTTGAGAATCCAAGTGTCATCGTCTAATTGATATCCCATATGGCGGAGAGATTTGTCATTGAAGAAGTCAGTGTGTTTAGGAGGAGTGAAGTTCGATGGTGAAAGAGAGAAGCTAAAAGACTCAAAGAGACGTGTAAGATGAGCACCATATGGGAGAGTGTGGCGCGTGGTGCTTTCGCGGGAAAGCATCCACATATATACAAGAGTCAGAAGATCAAGGCACCTCCCGGTGTAGATATACCACATAATGAAGCAGTCGAGGTATGAGATGTAAGTGCAAAAGCCACTGCGGGGAAGAATATTGTAGGTGATAATGAGATGGATGAGTTTGGCTTCAAGTTTAAGGTTAGCATATTTTGGTATGAGAGCAAAGTTTGCGACCCGACCATTTACGACCATGGGAAAAAATTCTTCAGGAGTAAACTCTTGCTCCAAAATCCAATTGGATGATGCTCGAGGACAAATGAAATCGCCCCTTCCCATCCCAAAAAGAGTAGCAATGACTTTGTCGGAGAATTTGTATGTTTTCCCAAAAAGGTATGTAGAAAAATAAATATGTCGATCATTTGGGTTAGGTTTGAGTTTGTGGGTGAGATTTACATAGAATAATCCAACATGGGGAGTGAAAATGCCCTTAGGTTGATAACACATGAAGGGGCTCCAACCTATATTAGCAAAGAGACGACATATGTTCAGAAAATAACGATGCATGAATTCCATGTCGAGAAACTTACCAACGATTGGATTGATGGAGGAAAGATGATTCGTATAGAGTTCCTTAGCCCTAGATGAGGAGAAAAGCTTTTCGGGTGTTTCAGATGATGAACCGGCAACCCCTTTCCCTTTTCCTTCCTTGGTTCTTGGCGGCATTGTGAGATTTTTTAGGGATTTGGTGAGATTGAGACGAATGTGGTGGTGGAGAGAAGAGATAGGAGTGATATGGAGTGGTAGAAATGTAGGGTTTGAGAAGAGAGGTGGTGGGAGGAGAGATATGGAGAGAACCAAGAGTGACGAGAGAGACAAAAGATCGGTTTTAAAACGTTTCAGGCACCCTAGGGTTTTGAAGTCCGACAGTTTAGTCGACTGGAATGCCTATTCAGTCGACTGAAGTTGGCCCTTGAGTGATTCTAAAATTCTAATAAGTTTTTCAGGCGCTTGGAATCTTTGGTCAGTCGACTGATGAGAATTTTTGACAAAATGGACTTTGTTTTTGATAAAAAAATAACTTTTCTCACCTTTTCTAGTGTATGCTCACACAACTTCTCGATTATGTAATAATCTCAACTCTCTTCTTATTAAGATAAAACGATCCTCATTTAATGGTTTAGTAAAAATATCGGCCCATTGATCGTTTGTGCAAACAAATTCTAGATGAATATCTCCTTTTTGTACCCGATCACGAAGAAAATGATGTCGTATTTCGATGTGTTTTGTTCGTGAGTGCAATATTAGATTTTTAGAGATATTAATTGCACTTGTACTATCGCATTTTATAGGCACAATATCATAGCTCAATTTAAAATCATGAAGTTGTTGTTTCATGTATAAGACTTGGCCACAACAACTACCCGCGGCCACATATTTGGCCTCGGCGGTTGATAAGGCTACGAAATTTTGTTTCTTGGAAAACCAAGAAACAAGAGACTTTCCTAGGAAATGACATGTACCACTTGCACTTTTGCGATCTATTTTGCACCCGGTAAAATCCGCATCAAAATAACTAACCATTTCAAAGGAAGTGAATTTTGGATACCATAACCCTATGTCTATTGTACCGATTAAATATCTCAAGATTCTTTTAACCGCAATTAGGTGTGATTCTTTAGGACATGCTTGAAATCTAGCGCACATACACACACTAAATATAATATCCAATCTACTTGCAGTTAAGTATAAAAGACTACCGATCATACATCGGTAGAGCTTAGTGTCTACTAGTTTACCTTGTTCATCAATGTCAAGCTTTGTTGATGGACTCATGGGTGTTCCCAAAAATTTTTCGTCTTCCATGTTGAACCGTTTGAGCAAGTCCCGCACGTACTTTGATTGACTTACTAACGTTCCATTTTTGGCTTGTTTGATTTGAAGTCCGAGGAAGAATGTGAGTTCACCCATCATGCTCATTTCGAATTCCTTTTGCATACACAATGAGAATTCCTTGCACAAGTTTTCATTAGTAGCATCGAATAAAATATCATCAACATATATTTGAATGATAAGCATATCTTCAAGGTTTGTTTTTATGAAAAGTGTTGTGTCAATTTTGC
>JAOTRH010439405.1:0-33343 GCA_034768845.1 Heliamphora exappendiculata | reverse complement strand
GACATAAATTCACGAATTACTTTAAAAAAATAATTAAAATTGTTCAGTAAAACTAGACTTACTAGTATAAAATTTAGAAAAAATATTAAATAATGTCTCAAATGTAAACAAAATACATCAAAAAATATTTTAAACTCTAATAAATATAGATTTAGAAAAAAAGCATGCATATTAGTTCATTTTCGTTGATATGTGCAAAATAAAAAAAAAAATCACGACTCCGGTAACTGCTACCGTTACGCCCCGAAACCGCGTCATTGCTACCGTTACCGTTACAGCGATCGCTACCGCTATTTGAAACCATATATGCCTATAATAGCTATTGTAGTCCTTCATTACTTAATAAATATGTACATATGCCTCACAATAAAAATACACACTTCCAATATTTCTTCACTCATACTTTAACAGCAACCTGAGGTGAGGCCTCTCTCCGTTCCCTTTTTTTCTGATCTAGTATGTTTTCTTATCAATTTTCTCTTCTTCTTGATCCGCTATGTGATTCAAATGGTGTGTTTACCCCTTGTTTGGTTGTGGAGAACAGATGTGATGTATACAATGGCTTTTTCCAGGTTTATGTATGTTTAGATGAGTTTGGAGGGATGTCCTTTCAAAATCTTTGCTTTTTAATATGTTCTTTTTTTTAACCTTTCTTATGTTACCTGATTATATGTTGTTTGACTCATTTTGTTGGTGATTTGAAAATTTGATGCTCTGTCAATTTATTTTGCGAAGTAACAAATTACATTTTGAAAAATAATACTTCAATTATTATTAGTCATAACATTTAGCTGTAATGCACTTAATAGAAGGACAGTTCAAAACTTTTACAAGGCTACAAAGAAATATGTTGCAATTTATTAAATTTCTGAACTACTTTTTGGAGAAGGAAAAAAACAAATAAGAACCATATTAGTTCTGCTAGCAGCCAACAAGCTTGTTAGTGCTTTATTTATAACACAATTTGTACGATAGGTTTTAGTATTCCTAATCTGTTTTTTTTTTTTTTTCTTATCTGTTTTATCTCCTTTTTTATACATACCAAGGGGTGTAGGCCTAGGAAAGCCGAAAAACAAATTCTCCGCGAGAAGAGAAGCCCAGCGAACTAAGCTCCCCTCCAAGGGGAACTCCTTCAAATGCATCTGCTGATATGATGAACCAAATGGGACATCTAGGCAGTTCTTCACGTCTAATTAGCGCCTCTAGGTTCATCCATTTTGAACTCTTGGGTTGCTACCGAACATCACCTAATTCTAGTTTTCATGCTTTGGTGGGGTCTCTGAGATCCATATTTAATTATTATATTTTAATTATACATTCATCTTTTCTCTTTTTGTGTTAGACGGTGAAAATGTGACTAAAGATAACTCTACCTTATCACCACTTGGTGTTTACTCTAGGTCAACACCTATCAATAACATGGTTGTCAAATAGAGATACAAATTGTGTATAGCTTATATTTTTTTTTTGAATTGTGCATTAAATTAAATAGAGTATCGTAATACATTTAACATATTTAAAAATAGGTTAAATATGTACATTTACTATTAACACAAACATGTTGCAAAAATAAAATATAGTTAATGTTAACTAATAATATTGTAAAAATATAGTTCTCAAAAATAAAAATATGCATGAATCAATACTTAGCGCATATGAAATACAACAAAAAATATTAGTGGTAAATGCGTTACTATAACCCAAATCAAAATATACCATATATAAAGAACATATATAATACGTTTTTTATATTGTGTAAATGACATTAACCCAAATCAAATATATCATATATAATATGTTCTTTATATTATTTTAACATATTATTTAAGTTTTAAATTTTAATGTACAACTTTTAAGTTTTCTACTAGTTTGTTCATAAGAGAAAACTATACCAATACTAGTGGCCATAAATCAATGCCATAATATGTTATTTTATAACCCAAATCGAAATTACCGTATATAATATACTCTTTATATTGTGTAAATGACATTAACCCAAATCAAATATACCATATTATATATTTTCTTTATTATCTTAACATATTATTTAAGTTTCAAATTTTAATGTACAACTTCTAAGTTTTTCACTTGTTTATTCATAAGAGAAAACTATACCAATGCTAGTGACCATAGATCAATGTCATAAGATTCTTACTATTAGACGAGTAAATATTTCTCAAGGAAAACAAATATTAAAGAAAAATATTCTCCATATCTTAACTATGTAAAACATATCAATAATATTTATTTTCACAAATTAAGTTCATCTAAAAATTAAGTATTAATGTATCATATGTATCGGATTATGTATCGCATATCGCATCATATATCGTAAAATACATGTAACATAATATACGACATGATTTACATATTGATTTACCTCTTTATGTATAAAATTGTATGATACATATCATGAATAGTAAGATATTGACAACAAATGGTAACTCCCAACTACAAACACACATTCCTCACCTCTCAAATGAAGTTGGTGTTCAGGTTATTGAAGAAGAAGAATATAAAGGTTAGATTAGGAAAAAGAAAATGAAAAAGTGTTGTGCGATACCATTTTATCAAGAAAACAATTAATAAAAAAGGTAAGGTTGTATTTAACGGTAGTAAAAATGAGCTTGGGTAGTTCTAAAAATGGAACTAAGCATTTACAAGATAATTTTAGAATTCGTCCTAGGCTGAGAGTAGTTGATATGAAAGGAAAAGTTTTAACATTAAACCTATAAAGGGGAATGGGAAAAAGAAACTTGATACTTACAATTTTTACCAAGATTTTGAAGGAATCCTTCATTTGAGCACACTATTTCCTAAGAAATTGTGTCTTGATTGTCTTACAAGGTAGAACTCTACGTATTTGATGCTCTAGACCGCCATAGAGTATTTCATTTGAAACATCAAGAGTCCCAATATAAAAGCATGTCATCTTATGTGATTTGGATTTAGCAAAAAGAATTTGGGGAAAGTTGAAAATCTTTAATACTGCCACTAAAATGTTTAGTGGGACTAAGTTTCCAACCATAAACATGTTTTTTCTCATTTTTCTAAGAAGTTTGTGAGCTTAAATTGCACTATTCTAGTGGTTCCCATCTCCAATTGAGGTTGTCAAGGCCCGAATCATATTGTACTTAGAACGTGTGCCATGGGATCGTGGAATATCATTGAGAAATAGGAATCAATTAGTTGCAGCAGCCAGTGCATTTCTCAAGGGTTAGGAATATTGCATCAAATATGAAAGAGAATTATGACAAGTATTTGTTAGTTATCCATGGCATTTTTTGAGTCGCGGTGGTTTTGGGCCCATGGTACAAAATGACTTTGAGTGAATGTTATGTTTCAAAACTTTATGGTGACTTGGCTCATTTTGAGATTGAGAGAATTCAACAAGATTGCTATGAGTTGCTTAAAGAGTATCAACTTAGATTTAGCAATGTTAGGGGTGAATGTTTAGACCATTTTGACTCTGCTTTTGGTGCTCAAGATTATCTATATGAACATGATTTTTTGTTAGTAGCAAAAGAGGTAAAAAAATGAATGTAAAATTCAAGTTGTACAACTATTGGAGAAAGACGTGTTACCAAGAACTTCAAACTTTAATATCTTGGCATGGTAGAAATCAAACGGTGTCATGGACCCAAATTTGCAAGCCATAGCAAGGGATGTTAGCTATGCATGTTTCCACTACTGTTTCCCAGTCCGCTTTTAGCACCAATGGTAGATTAGTAGTCCGCATCGAAGTAGGTTTCAACGTAAGACCTTAGAAAAATTGATGTGTGAGCGAAGTTGGTTCTGGGCAATGGAAATGAAGGTAATTAAAGTTCTCTTTTTTCAGTTTATCTTCATCTTGTTGACTTTTATGTTTCTGAAATTTTAGTTGCTTTTAATGTATCAAACATGTTTTTTGAAAGGTGAACCAACAAAGGAATTAAATGGATTAGCAACGTTTAAACGATCATATGAATGTCGAGGACGAGGATAATGGATCTTCTATGGCAAATGACAGCTGTGATGATCCAGTAAGTGAGAAGTGACATTGAGTTTATGTTTTTTCTTTGAAAGTATTGTTTTAATTTTTTTATTGTGGCACTTATCAAACAAATATTATTTTGTAAATAGAAATACTAATTGCCTTTTTGAGGTGATGCTATGGTTTGTGGGTTGAAGGAAGAATGGCATGGATGAACAGCATAGACAAGCTTCTGGATGACAAGCTTAGTGAAGAAATATGTGATGCCCTGTATAGTTTATAGCTTCCTTTTTTTTTCCTTCGGACATGACATTATGTTAAGTTTGTTGTTCCTATCTGATGGTCGTTGATTTATTGGTTGACACTGTTGGAGGCTTTTTTATTAGTTTCCTAACTTATACACGTTATAATTTTTGTACAAACGGGGATCCAGGATGAGGACAGGGAACTCATTCCCCGTTAGGGGTGAAGATTGGGGTTAAAAAAATTCCCATCAGGGATTGGGTAGGGGACAGGATTATTTATTGTGTTCACAGATTGGAGAGAGAGAATGGAAAATCTGGTCCTGCCCTGCCCCGCCCCGCCCAACCCCATCCTGTTGCTATCCCTATGGGGTCCCAACTACCACCATCATGAAATGACCTTAGACAGCTAACTATTGCAGGATATCAGACTGGTGAGGCTTTATAAAGATAAAAGTGTCAGGATTTAGGTATATATGTGATGCCGAAGTAGTTTGGTTGGAGATTCCAAAAACTACAATCGAAGGTGGGCATGAAAAGAGACTCGAACGAAGGCCCAAAGTGTGCAAAATCAGGTTTTAAACTGATTTCTGCAAAATTGAGTAGGTCAAAGTGGGTGGGGAAAGTACAAGCTAATGGATAAGTCCAACTGGTTTAACAACATTATTTGCTAATGGGATGTTAATGCCAGCAGTAACACTGATGAAGGCAGGGTAGCAACAATGTATGAGAACTTGATGTCATTATAGTTACTGTACTTTAATTTGTGTACTGGCATTGCTGAAACTTAACAGATTAGGGACCTGTATACAACTATAAGAATAAGTGGAAGCATAGAAAAGAAATATATAAATATACATATATATTCATATAGAGCTTGTTTGAGCTCTCTTCAATTAGTCTCTTTTTCACACTTTTAAGGTGCTTTATCTAGTATAACAACAAAATTCACTTACTTTTTTCTCCTTTTTTTGGCAAGAGAAAATATTCTCATTTTGAACAATACAACTTTTATTATACAAAAAATAATAATATTACTCTCAGTAAAACAAATCAAACTCGCTTTTCTAAAATTTAAATTTTATATATAAATATATATAACAAATTTAAAAGGAACAGTGTAAAACCACATTAAATATTTCAATTGAAAAGCAAAATCTCAAAGAGTCATAACAAACAATTTCAATACCGAAAACGTCACATGTTCTGGAACAAACAAATAATAGGAATACCAACCAAAGAAGAAGGGGATTGGAGAATAGAAAGACGGCGGCCACAAGCGTCGAGATGGAGCTGGAGAGAGGACTGGGAGACGAATGCGTTAGGTTTAGAGAGCATTGGCTGTTGAATCCCCCATAACAGCATCATCTCCTCCGCAGCGCCCTCAACCGATGACGATACCATTCTCACCCTCCCACCGTACGATCCGATCTTCACCATCCTCTCCTCCTCCTCCTCCTCCTCCTCCTCTCTAATTTCTTCCTCACCACCCATGCCCTTTCAATCGACGGGACCCACCCGCTCTGTCCTCAATCCGCCGGCGGCTTCTTGTCCCGCTCCTGCCTTCCTCCTCCTGCCTCCTGCCTCCTGCCTCCTGCCGCCTGCCGCCTGCCTAGTAGTGTGCTAAGGCACCGCCGGAATAGTTTTATACTTGGCGGTAGGCACATGCGTGACTCAAATTAAAATAATTTAAAATTAAATAGGATTTTATAAAATGTGTAACATAATTTTGCTTAGCGAGGGACAATAATTTTAAAATAATATAAAGCTTAAAAAAATAAAAATATATGCTATTTGTTTTAAAAAGATGAAAATATATCTAAAATAATGTTCAATTCTTATTAATGTGAGCCATTTTTAATATCAACTGCAAAATAAAATATATAAAACACAAAAACAAGAAAGAGATTAGGACGAAGTTATCAACTAATGACACTAATAAAAATAAAAAAATCATCCATTCATATTTTTTTTCAATAAAAATCACTGTGTTTAAATTTTTTTGTAAACATCTCATATTTTTTGCTTTGCAATTTCTTATATGAAAAATAATTCATTACTAAATTTTTGCTTTTTTATATTTTTTATATTTTTTAAAAATATAAAGTAAATGTATTATTTTTCTCCTATATTCAAGTATGTATTTTTATAATTATGCTTTTCTTTTTATTTTACGACTTTGTTTAGTTTGTGAGAATTCATGTATAGTTGGCCAAGAAATTTTTTTTTTTAATGTATTTTTAGGTTTAACAAAATGAAAAAAAATAAATGTTATGAAAAGAAAATAAAACTATGAATAAAAAAAGAAAACAAAGTTTTAAAGGAAAAATAAATACTAATATTAAATGAAAAAAAATACTAATAAAGAAAAATTAATATTAACGCTAAAAGAAAAGGAAGAGAAAATAGAATATTATAAAAAAATTTAAAACTAATAATGAAAAGAAAAGAAAATAAGTATTAGAAAGAGAAATTATACTAATATCGAAAGAAAAGAAAAGAAAAAAAATAAAGTTATTAAAAGAATATTAAACTAATGCTAAAAAGAAAAGAAATATTGAACTAGTATTACAAGAATATAAAAGAAAACAAAATGGTACATTAAAAGGAAAAGAATCTACGTTACAAAAAGAAACAATACAAGAAAATTAAACTTACATTAAAAGGAAAAGGAAAAGAAAAAGAAAATAGAATTAATATGGAAGGTAAAAAATAAATGCTAGAGAAATTAATTGCAACTATTTATCTCAAATGTGAATGTAGTACTGATAACTACATTCACATGGATTTAAGTGCATTATTATAACAATTAACAACATTAATAAGTTGTAATTGTCAAAATATGTTAGCACTAATTTGATGAATTAAAAAGAAAACACAATATGCTTAGTGTGGATGTGTAAACTAAAGAATTGGTAGAAAGACTAAACCATATGAAGCAAACTAACTAATAAACAAAGTTAAATACAGGAAATGAAATTGAACTTAATCTAATCACTCTAAAAGAGAGCGAATTGAGTTAAAAAGATCGAGGATCCAAGCGAGGTACCTAGATTGCTTAGAAATCCTCGAGTCGGGGAATGTGCTTCAATGATCCAATTCTCAAGTAATGATCCAAGCTAGGGTTTTAATGTAAGCGTTAGAGGTTCGGATCTCGATATTTCGGGAGGATTTCGGCGTTAGGGTTCGGATTGCTAGGTGATTCGACAGAGTTTCTTTTACTAAATCTCTCACAAAAATTCTATCCTGAAAACGTACCAAGGGGTACGATATTTATAGAATTCTTCAACCAATGAGATACAGACACGTTCTAGGACACGTCAGGATTTTTGGAGTTGGCGGTCGCCAGGTCTAGAGTTGGCGGTCGCCACTTTTGAAAAGGTTCCAGAAGATTCTTATCGCGGTCGCCACTATGCAAGTCGGTAGTCGCTAGGTTGGAGTTAGCGGTTGCCATGTTGGAATTGGCGGTCGCCGGGTATGGACATGGCAGTCGCCACAAAAAGGTGAAGCTTCCAAAAAGTTCTATTGGCAGTCACCACAATGGAGTTGGCGACCCCATGGTTCAATGTAGCGGTTCAATGATGATTTCACATGTTTGAAGGTTTTAATGATTGGATTCAAATATCGAGCTTGGATCATTTCTTAAGGATCGTACTGAGGCACCATTCTAACTATTTTCATCATCGAATTTACTTAAGATTGGGTGACGTAGAATTGGGGTGTCTACAATATCTCTTTAAACACTCTAAAAATTGAGAACCGAAAATAAACAGAAAAGCCGTCGTAGTTGGAAATTTGGGGTTGTTATGGTTATGGGTGATATGAGATGTTGTTGTGTGTGGTTAACTTTGAGTTTGATGACCTATTAGTGTGCTGGAGCCTTGATATTAATGTCTAAAATATAAACATGCAAAGAAATGAAACAAAAACTTAACATGATATAAGTAGAAGACTTGGACCCTAAAACATTTGATTTTTGAGAACATAGATGTTTCTACCCTTAACTTTGGAATGCCATAACTCAATGTAGAAAATTTATATAAACATGTTCTTTATGTCCAGATTTATCCTTTTTGTTTTTCTTTCATCCAAAGTTGGTTTCAACGCATTTGAATAAGTAGAACTCGAGATATTGCAATTATACCAAAATGTGTTAGTTCTAAACCAGTCAACAATGTAGACCAAAAAACCCTGGTTTAAAATGAGATCCGAGCTTTGGCCAAAACATGAAAGTTGTAGGAAACATGTATATCTATCTATCTGCCAACAAGGAGAATAAAATATTAAGTTTTGATAGGTCAAAACCCTTTTGAAAGTCTCTATTGAGTTTCAGCCCTCAAGGGACACTTCTGTCACATATTTTTGTGTAGACCACAATCCCTATTTTTAGTAATCTATTCTAGACGTGGTCTACATGAACTTTTTAGCTAACATATTGAATTACTTGATGCCCACAAATTAGACCTTAAAGCCTCGGGATGATTCCCAAAAATCGTTTCAAACCTTCTGTCCAAAATAGGCTCTGCTGAGTTTTTGCGGCTGACAGACCTTAAAATGGCTAAAAAGTGTAATTTGTTCCAAAAAAATACCCTTAGCTCTAAACATGAAACTTGTAGAGGACATGTGAAACTAGAACATACTCAAAACTGGGCTAATTTGGACTTGATATGATTCCCCTAAGCTGAGACCAACAGAGACACTTGTCTGACTAATTCTCTGAGCAAGTGCTAAACCATTTTCATTTCTGTCATGTTTTTCACCCTTTTGCCTTAGGTTTTGGCTTTGGTGTTGAACATAAAAGTTGTAGAGAATATTTTAATCTAAATCATCACTAAAAATCATAATCCAATTCCAATTCTAAGTATCTCAAGATGCTGCGGTACTTTAAATTTTAATGATTGGGAGAGAGTAATAAATGGTTAAGTTAAATCCTTAAACAAGTGAAGGATTAGGCAAGTGCATAGTACCACTTAAACCTTAAAAAAAAGTAATCATGGTCACTAAAAATCAAGAAAACATTCAATGGTTAGAATCGTTTTAGTGCTTCAGTATCTAAGAGGGGTAGAACTCCGTGTTGACGGTTTAGTCATGTTTGCTTGCTAGGCATGAAAGTTTTGTTACTCGAGGAGCAAGCTTAGCTCGTTGACAAAGGCTCGGTTCGTATGCATATAAGATAAGGTGAGAGTGCTTAGCCATTATCTTAAACTTGAGTTTATGTAAATGATGCATGAAAATGCTTTAACGTGTATGTTTTGAACTATGACCAATTTGACAATCGCATGAATCTGTTATTTTCAAAAGCCATGATATTTTTAATTCAAGTGTGCTATCCATGGTATTTTGAGCTAGTATGATGTTATTATAAAAATATGGTTAATGTTGTGTGGTTGTTCCAAAGTGCCAAGTTACAAGAGTTTTCGGCCCTTTATATCCCGTTATGAGGGAGATTATCCAACTATGGGTGTTGTTTGTCCCTATGGGGGAGGTTTCCCATTGAGCAGGAGTTTTTGCCTTAAAGGCTTTTGGGCTGAGTCCTAGGTTTTAGCACATGCCACTCGTGCTTGGTGGAGAGTGGCTCTCATTCTATCACGTTGTTATCCGTGCATTGCGAATTGAGGTTACGGTACCATTGGAACTCCCGGTCGAGAGGTTGATGACTACTTGGGCATTATTGGGGTAAGTGTCTAGATTTGAGAAAGTGGTCATGCATTTTAGATAAGTGGTGGTTAAGCCAGGAACATATTTCTGTTTGCACTACTGAGAAGATTCTGTATAATTTGTGATATTTTTATGTTCAAGAAAATGTATCAGTTTCTATATTTTTCGTGAAAAATGTGACGAACTATTTTTAGAAGGAGTTTTCAGTTATCCTTAACTAAGTAACTGTCTTTTTTGTTCATGACAATGCTTAGTGCGCTCTTCTGTAACCTCTATGATTGTAGATACCAGAAACATTACAGATACCAGGAACAGCTAGGAGTTGGTCCACCACAGGCATCGTCAAGTTATTTTGGTTCAGTTTTCTTTTGTTTAGTTTTTAGTTTTGGTAGAGCTTGACGTATAGACCTTGAAGGTTTTTTTTTTGATGTTTTAGAAGTCATGTATGCCCTTGGGATGGCGAATCCCTAGTTACTCATGTATACCTCATTTGACATTAAGGCGTTGTGGTTGCTTAGAAGTTCTTGTTGGGTCTCTTAATATCTTTATCCCTTGTCTTTCTCTTTGGCCGCCGATTTAAGGCGGGATCACAACCCTCTGTTCAGGTTTGATGCCTTACAAGAGCGGGGTGTTACATGCGCATAGTACATGCGGTGCATAGTGTGTCATGGCGCGGCGACACGACATGGTGCGCGTAGGGTGGGGTAGTGGTGGTGCGTGGTCAGGTGGTAGCGGCAGTAATTTTTCAGCAGGACTGTGATCTACAGTAGTTCAGTTGTAACACCCTGACCCTTCTCGTGGAAACGGCATTGCCCGCTTTGGGAAAAAGTCCTCACGATTTTTATCTTATCAAGGGGTCACCCATCCTTGCATTGCTCTCGCTCAAGCATGCTTAATTGCAGAGTTCTGCTAGTCTCTACCTCTTGAAAAAAGGCCTCGTTGAATATAAGGGTCTAAGATTTTTTCTTTATAGCCCTAAAACTCCCTCTTCCTTTCTAACGTGGGATACCAATATATCACAATCTACCCCCTTAGGGCTGCACATCCCCGTGCAGTAGCCTGCTAGCTCCGGTAGCCTGCTAGTCCTTTATCGACCTGCCCACCTAGTAGCTCGCCCACATGTCACATGAGACAGCATGGTCCCATACTCGGAGGTGGGGAGAGTCGACTCTGATACCATTTGTAACACCTTGACCATTTTTCTGGCAATGATATTATCCACTTTAGGCAATAGTCCTCACAATTTTGTTCTTCCCAAGGGGTCACCCATCATTGCATTGCTCCTGCCCAAGCACGCTTAACTGCGGAGTTCTGTTAGGGTTTCTACCACCTAGAAAGAGACCTTATTGAATGTAAGGGTCGATGATTTTTCTTTTATAACCCAAGAACTCTTTTTCTCTTTTCGACGTGCGATACCTAGATATCACATCAGTTATGTAAGGTTTCAAGTTAGCAGCAAAGTTCTGATAGAAACAGAAGACTAGAGTTTTAATTATGAGAAGATTGCAGGTTTTTTGGATGAACAGAAGCACTTTGGTTAAAGAGTTTTAGATAGAACATAAAAGCCGGGATTTAATGCATTTATTTATTTAAATGCATGGATGATGTTATTTCGTTTTATTTATTTTGTTCTATTTTAATTAATTATGTTAATTCAAAATTAATTTTTTTTGTAACGAAAAAATAAAATAAAATTTTCTTTAATTAAATTATTTTTTAAAACAAATTTTGGAATTTTATTTGTTACATAAAAACACGTTTAAAGAAGATTTTTTTAAAAAAAAATGGATATCTTAGAAAAACGTGATAGTTAATTTAAAAATATTTAAAATAAGTAAAAGGAGTTTAATTTCAATAACCTATTTATTTTGAAATGTGTGTAACAAAAAATAAAATAAAATTCTTGGTTTTTATTTAAAATTATTTACTTTAAATAAATAGAATTTAGAAATTTTATTCGTTACACATAAAATACGTAAAGATGGTTTAAAAATTAAAATCTTTTGGAACGTGTGGTTTTTAAAAATTATAATTTTATTTTAATTAAACATATTTTATAACCCTCAGAATTATTTTAAAAGCTAAATATGTGAGAAAATTTATTCAAAAATAAATCCCACGGTCTCCATCTATGAGCCCCCGTTCTTTTTAATTTTGTAATATATACTCTCGATGTGTTGTATATTGCTTTAGTTGTTATAAAAAAGCATGTACCTATATGTTTAATACATGTGTTGGCTTAATTGTGCATGTTGGTTTCAATTCTGGTCCTACTTGGGTGTTGCAACAGAAAGTTGGAAGCTTTCTGGGTAGGATCACTCGATCAGTCTTTAGACCACTTGAGCGGTCTGTCTGGCGTGGGTTATATAAGAGCAACTAGTGGCCTAGGATTTTGGTCTAAAGCTTCTCCTACAAGCTTCACTTTGTCTCTCTTGATAGAAAGACCAAAACTTCTACATTCTCTCTAAGTTTTGCTTACTTTAGGGTTGGATCTTAGCATTACGAGGGTGGATTGGTGTTCTCCTTGCCATGGGCTTCGCTTTCATCTAAACAGAATCTTGTTTTAGCGACTTTCATTTCTCGCCGGTGGTTAAAGTTTTGAATTTTTAACTTCATAGGTAGGACTCTAGACTTTTGAGCTTTAAAAGCATGCCATATGTGATTATACGCATTTTTACCGCGTTAAAATGCTACGAATGTTGGATTTTCATGTATAAACCTTGTTTGGTTGGATGGAAAGCATGTTTTGCTATCCTAAGGTTTATTACAAAGACGGTGGACGTATGCGTACATGATTTTCAAAACGATGGATTTTGAAAATCGAAGGAAAGAATGAATGTGTTGCGAAAATATGGTTTTGATGTTTGGAGCTAACCATTGGGGTTGAGCCTTGGTTTAAACGATTCGATTGAGAGGATGGAACACATTTTGAAATTGTTGGTTAATTTTCCATGGTTATATAGATGATGTAGCTGTGTTCCTTTAGGCATTTTGTACATGACTGTGTACATATAAATATTTTGATAACCGTGATGTGTGCCTTTTTGATGGTTCAATAGATGTACTATAACAATGTGCTTAATGTGGGCCTCAATTGCTCCTTGGTAAAAGTCCAAAAACTTGCGTAAGATAGGTGCTTCATTCTTTCGGGCTAATCTCTATAAATGAAGTGTTTGCCCGGTTTGGAGGCGTTTGTTGTTGTAGTAATGTGTGAAGCTTGTCATTAGCTAGTGTGTCATTGGATGGCCCAGAACTAGATTAATGGATGAGAGTCTATAATTGTTACCTTTGTCCTCGAGGACACAAGGTCGGTACATAGGAATCATTGTTGTTTGTGAAACATCGGTTAGAAAATAACGTGTTGTTTATGTTTATTAAACTTTTGGACGTTATTGATTTTGAGGATGGAAAACCATTTTGAGACTTGTGTAGTCGAGTTATATTATATAATTCTTGATTGTATGTTATGCTTTTAATTCATGATAGTCTGTTCCTATTAGGTTTCGACTAACCTTGTTGGATTTATAACCTTTCAGGTAAAAATTATCATGTAGCTTGATCATGTGGAGCCCCAGAGGTGGCGAAAGGAAAAACCTTTAGTTTTTGTTGTTCGGTGGTTTATACTGATTTTGTTATTGGATCATGTAATCGTTATACCGTGTTTTGTACTTGAAAGTATAAGTTTTGTAAGTCTTACGGCCATGATACTAATGTATGAATATTGTATGTGGATGAGAGGAACCTTTGGTAGTTATGTTAAATTTCATTGTCGTATGAAATGGTGTTCGGGTGGGATCGTTTCGATGTTGTAACAAGTCATTTTCGGTTAGTTTTAATGTTTAATATCAAACCATGTGTGTCCAGAAAAGTTTTGAATCTTGTTTTAGCATGTTCTACATTGCTTGGTTATGCTTTGAGGGGTTTCAAAAATGTTGGAAAATGGTTAAGTGCTAAATTTCAAAAGTTAGTTTTTAAAAATTAGTCCAGTGTCAGACCGCTCGATGGACCGCTCAAGCTGTCTGTTGAGCGGTAAAAACATACTATTAGTTGTTTAACAGGTTGAGGAAAAAATAGTGTACAGGCAGAGACTGCTCGAGCGATCTGGGCAAAACTTGAAAAGTTTGATTCTTTTGTTTTAACCCTTGGCTCTTGAGGACCTTGATCTTGTTCTTTTGGGTGCTTTTTTTAATCTAAAATAAACCTTTGCATATTCATTTTTCGAAGGTTTTGACTTCGGCTTTGGCTTATGTTCTTGAACTCGTTTGGGGTTGGGTGTTTTTAGTGGATCTTGGAATTATAAATTAGGTTTTTCTTGTGTACTTCACGTGTCCCGAGTTTTGAGGCGTGACACCATCACTAGTTCATAGGTGATGTAATTAATTTGTGTATTGGCATTACGGCAATCCTCTCCATCGGACAAAATTAATTACGGGATCACCAATACAGATCTCCTTTATGGATAATTTTTTTGTAATTGTTAGTGTAAATCACTTCTTCATCTAAAGGGTTTATTGCGAAGCAATTGATTCGGGATTAAGTAATGGTTTACACTTAACTATAAATAATAGTATCCTTTCTATCTAAGTCACTGCTATTATTTATAGGACCGAAACTGTCACGCCCAAAATATCCGGGTCACGCAAAAGCCCACCAAAACACCTATTTAAGAAAATAGGTTTCACAATTGATAATTAAAATGTACATCATTTGGATAAAAGATCCCCACAATTCAACTCTCATAAACTGATAACATGCATCTCATATATAAATAAATATAACGCCAAAAAGGCGTATAAAAACTAGCCTCAACAGGCGTCACATGTGTAAGTACATGTCTCAAAAAGAAAAAACTATAGCAAGTCTTCCATCACCTCTGCAATTAGGCCAACTCTTTATGCTCACTTGAAAAGGTTTTACAGCAAAATCGCACACCGTGAGCCGAAGCCCAATAGAAATATAGACAATAAAGTTGTAAAGCAGGCTATGCAATTATACACACACGGGCTCAACCACGGGAGCCAAAACGATTTTTCTTTCAAAACCATAAGTTTTCTATCAGACTAACACGAGTCGGAAACAGTTTTATCTCATAAAATTCCACATTTTTCATCCTTCAAACTATGTATATCATCCTAACAGATATCATGCCATAGTTAAGAAAAAATTGTAAATAAACAATAAGCTCGACTCAGGCCACACAATTGAGGAGAAAGATAAAATGTAATCCTATGTACCGACTCTGCCATACTGACAAAGGTAACAACTATAGACTATCGTCGATTACCCTCGACCCGTAGGTTTAGTAATGACAAACTCTTTACGGAGTCACAACAATAATGCCATTAACGGAGGCAACCGAACCACTCAATTTGCGGGAACTAGCCCGAAGGTACAGAGCACCTGCTGCTTAATTTACGGGACCTGAGCCCGAGGGTACAAAGCACCCAATCACACTCAATTTACGGGGACTAACCCGAAGGTACAGAGCACCTATGCTGCGCACGTTTTCGGACTTACACGGAAGAGCAATGGAAGTCTGTCTCAACACAACCACTATCATGGTACATCTATGGAGAACATTTAAAAACCCACCGTAGCTTAACTACGAAAATCCAAAAACAGTTTATACAACACATGTATAAAGGAGATCCAATCCATAAGAATGGAGATCTAAAACCATTTCCAACAAAACGTTTAAAATGTGAGTCTCAACCTCGCGGGTTAGCTCCAAACCTCCAAAATCACATTTTTCACCATTTTCACAAAATACCTCATTTTCAAACCTCTTTTGAAAACCACGGATGTCAACACAACCAAATCATATATACAACCAAGAAAATGCGTAAAAACCCACTTTTACCCAAAACCAAGGTTTACACATGAAAATCACGTTTGATGTATTTCTACTCGGTGAAAGCATACACAATTACATATATTATCCTAATACAGCAGTAGGGTTTAGAATCCTACCTCGGAGAGTCAAGAACTTGACGTCTCAAAATTGAACAGCGTTAGAACGAGAATCCAACCGGATGGATGCGAAGCCCTCGGCCCCAATAGAAAGGATCCACAAAGGAATCAACAACAAACCAAGCCTGGGCCCTCAAAGCTAGAGAGAAGGCAGAGAGAGTGGAAGGAAAAAGCTTTTCCAAACATTCCAGCCCCTGGAACTACTTATAAACACACCAAAAAGGCAGTTTAGTCGACTGAAGATGCCACTTCAGTCCAATGAAGCTCCTGAAAAAATGTGAACTGCCACTGTTCAGTCGATCGAACCTCCTGGTTCAGTCAATCGAACTCAAGAAAAACACCTTAGTCGACCGAACTCAACACCCCAGTCGATCGAACTCTCTTACTGTTTTGGTCTCGGGTTTGTGAAGCAAAACATGGCTTTTGGTCCAAACGCAAGCCAAACGATCCTCTACCAAACCCCAGAAAGCGTATAACACACTTATACATGCTGTTCTACAACTTTAGAGCATAAACCATGCATCGATGCTATCATATACTAGAATAAAAGCGTTACGTATATAAATAACCTAAAAGATAAGGGTCAGGGTCTCACAACTCTCTGCCCCTTAGGGAATTTCGTCCCCAAAATTTGCAACAAGGTCATGAGGTGAACAGGCATGGGTATCTAGCACGCATCCCAAACTCAAGCTCCCACGTCGCTTCCTTAACCCCGTGATGATGCCATATAAAGAATCTCAAAAGGTCCAATGAAGCACGGTGAAAGCTTCCCGTAACGACCAAACCTCATCAAACCTCTACGTGGCGAGACCTTCATAAACACATAATACCCCACTGCAAACTCCAAAGGTTGCCTCCTCTGATCTGCATAACTCTTCTGGCGGCTCTGCGCTGTCAGTAGGGACTGGCAAATCGCTGTAACCTTCTCTGTCGTCTCCCGTACCATGTCGGGTCCCAAGACTGTGGTCTCTCCCACATCTGTCCAACACACTGGCGATCTACACAGTTTACCATACAAAGCCTTATACGGTGCCATCCCGATACTAGACTAATAGCTGTTGTTGTATGCAAACTCTGCTAAAGGTAGATGATCCTCCCACGAACCTCTGAAGTCGAGGACACAAGACCTCAGCATATCCTCTAGAATCTGTATAGTCCTCTCTGACTGGCCATCCGTTTGGGGGTGAAAAGAAGTACTGAACATCAAATTCGTCCCCAAGGCCTTCTGTAGACTCTGCCAAAATCGCAAAGTAAAGCACGGGTCTCGGTCTGAAACAATAGATACTGGCACTCCGTGTAATCTGACTACCTCCCTAACGTACAAGCTACTCAGTCATTCCCCCGAATCTCTCACTCAGATGGGGAGAAAGTGTGCAGATTTTGTCAACCTATCAACCACAACCCACATGACGTCGTTTCCCCTAGGTGACCGAGGAAGTCCTGACACAAAGTCCATCGTGACATGCTCCCACTTCCACTCTGATATAGGCAGTGACTGTAGCAATCTTGCAGGCCTCTGGTGTTCTGCCATTACCTGCTTATAGGTAAGGCATCGGGAAACAAACTGGATCACATCTCTCTTCATTCCCGTCTAATAGAACTGACGACGTAAGTCATGGTACATCTTCGTGCCTCCAAGATGCACAGCAAGACGAGAATGATGACACTCATGTAATAACTTAGCTCGGCAAGACTCTAGCACAAATAACCTGTCGCCAACCTTAAACTCTTATCAGAACCCACAATCCAGCCTGCCGTATCCTCGCCACTAGCAACGCAGTCTCGTATCATCTAAGCCTCCTAATCCGTCTGTTGGACCTCTAGTACACGTGCTATCAATGCCGGTCGAGTAACTACAGAAAATAAGGTGGCACCCGTCGTGATCTCCCTGAGGCACAAATCAAGTTCCCCAACATCTACAAGCATGTCCCACTCACGCATAGCCACAAAAGCTAACGACCCGTGAGACCTCCTACTGAGCGCGTCTACCACAACATTGGCCTTCCCTGGATGGTACTGCAAGTCAAAATCGTAATCCTCCAATAACTCCATCCATCGGCGTTGGTGCAAGTTCAGGTCCTTCTGCGAAAATAAGTAATTTAAGCTCTTGTGATCAGAGAAAACATCAAAATGCTCACCATGCAGATAGTGACGCCACGTCTTCAAGGCGAAGACCATGACTGCCAACTCCAAATCGTGTGTAGGATAGTTTCGCTCGTGAGTCTTCAATTGTTAGGAACCGTAGGCTATAACCTTACCCACTTGCATCAAAACACATCCGAGACCGTCATGTGATGCATCACAATACACCGTATACCCTAAGCCTCGCTCTGGAATAAACAACACTGGCGGACTAGTCAACCTCATCTTTAACTCCTGGAAAGCTGACTCACAGGACTCACTCCACACAAACACAACTCCCTTTCACCTCAAATGCATCATCGGTGCAACGAGTCAAGCAAAGTCCTTCACAAACCGTCGATAGTAGCCGGCTAGACCTAGAAAGCTACGAATCTCAAAGAAATTCTTAGGACGCTCTGAACCGGTCACAGCATCTGTCTTTGACGAATCCACAGTTACTCCATCTGTCGACACTACGTGCCCCAAAAATCTCACCTCAGATATCCAGAACTCGCACTTCTCATACTTCGCGTACAAGCGGTGCTCTCTCAAAGTCTGTAGCTCGATCAGTAGGTGGTCCTCGTGCACCTCTCTAGTAGGTGAATATATCAGAATATCATCAGACCCATGAACGTAGCTGGTGCGTTCGTCAGACCGAACGGCATAACCAAAAACTCGTAGAGACCATAGCAAGTCCGGAAGGCGGTCTTCGTAATGTCCTCGTCCCTAATCCTCAACTGATGATATCCTGATCTCAAGTCAATCTTCGAGAAGCAGCTCGAATCCCTCAGCTGATCAAACAAGTCGTCTATCCTCGGCATCGGATACTTGTTCTTCACTGTCACTTGGTTCAGCTTCCTGTAATCGATACACAGACGAAAAGACCCATCCTTCTTCTTTGTAAAAAGAGCAGGAGCTCCCCACGGCGAAGTACTCGGACGTATAAACTCTCTGTCTAGCAACTCCTGTGCAAACCTGGATAGGCTAGTAAGCTCAGCCTCG
This sequence comes from Heliamphora exappendiculata, assembly GCA_034768845.1. Taxonomy (NCBI): domain Eukaryota; kingdom Viridiplantae; phylum Streptophyta; class Magnoliopsida; order Ericales; family Sarraceniaceae; genus Heliamphora; species Heliamphora exappendiculata. Next base: position 14,377 of record JAOTRH010439405.1, on the reverse strand, counting down.
TCCTCCCCGCGTGGACATAACTCTATACGAAAGCAACATAACAGGATAAGAATTCATACAACATGTTATTGCTAACGTGAAAGACATATAAGTATGCTAACACATAGCCACGTAATATCATGTCATCATATCTCTCATACCGAGGAGAACCAACGAGAAAGACTCATCCATCTGGATAAGCCACTTAGATTCCTTGCTAGAAATCATGTCCACGAAATGCGTCTCTAATTTGGCTCCCAAGTGTGTTAATCCAAACGCCTAGAGGCAAGACTAATCAATTCTAAGGTCCAACCTCCATACCCACGTATACATCACAAGCTATCATGCTATGTTAGGAAAACACTATAACACGCAATCAAGCACACATACATCCTCACAAGGTGATGTACCCTCTTTTTCATGGCTCATAGGTATTTGAACCCAAACATCTGGGTCACGCAAAAGTCCACCAAAACACCCATTTAAGAAAATAGGTTTCACAGTTGATAATTAAAATGTACATCATTTGGATAAAAGATCCCCACAGTTCAACTCTCATAAACTGAAAGCATGCATCTCATACATGAATAAACATATTGCCAAAAAGGCGTACAAAAACCAGCCTCAACAGGCGTCACATGTGTAAGTACATGTCTCAAAAAGAGAAAACTATAGCAAGTCTTCCATTACCTCTGCAACTAGGTCAACTCCTCATGCTCACCTAAAAGGGTTTTACAGCAAAATCTCACACCATGAGCCGAAACCCAATAGGAACATAGACAATAAAGCTATAAAGAAGGCTATGCAATTATACACACACGGGCTCAACCACGTGAGCCAAAACAATTTTTCTTCCAAAATCATAAGTTTTCCATCAGACTAACACGAGTCATAAACAGTTTTATCTCATAAAATCCTACATTTTTCATCCTTCAAGCTATGCATATCATCCTAACAGATATTATGCTATAGTTAAGGGAAAACTGTAAATAAACAATAAGCTCGACTCAGGCCACATAACTGAGGAGAAAGATAAAATGTAATCCTATGTACCAACTCTGTCATACCGACAAAGGTAACAACTATAGACTCTCATCGATTACCCTCGACCCGTAGGTTTAGTAATGACAAGCTCTGTACGGAGTCACAACAATAACGCCATTAACGGAGGCAACCGAACCACTCAATTTACGAGAACTAGCCCGAAGGTACAGAGCACCTGCTGCTTAATTTACGGGACCTGAGCCCGATGGTACAAAGCACCCAATCACACTCAATTTATGGGGACTAACCCGAAGGTACAGAGCACTTACGCTGTGCATGTTTCTGAACTTACACCGAGGAGCAATGGAAGCCCATCTCAACACAACCATTGTCACGGTACATCTATGGAGAACATTTAAAAACCCGCCGTAGTTCAACTACGAAAACTCAAAAATAGTTTATACAACACATGTATAAAAGAGATCCAATCCATAAGAATGGAGATCTAAAACAATTTTCAAAAAAACGTTTAAAAGTTGAGTCTCAATCCCACGGGTTAGCTCCAAACCTCCAAAATTAAGTTTTTTTTTACCATTTTTACAAAATACCTCGTTTTCAAACCTCTTTTAAAAACCACATATGTCAACACACTCGAATCATGTATACAACCAAAAAAAGGCGTAAAAACTCACTTTTACCCAAAACCAAGGTTTACACATGAAAATCACATTTGATGCATTTCTACCCCGTGAAAGCATACACAATTACATATATCACCCTAATACAGCAGTAGGGTTTAGAATCCTACCTCGAAGAGTCAAGAACTCGACGTCTCAAAACTGAACGGCGTCAGAACGAGAATATGACCGGATGGATACGAAGCCCTCGGCCCTAAAAGCAAGGATCCACAAAAAAATTAACAACAAACCAAGCCCGGGCCCTCAAAGCTAGAGAGAAGGCAGAGCGAATGGAAAGAAAATGCTTTTCCAAACATTCTATCCCCTGGAACTACTTGTAAACACACCAAAAAGGCAGTTCAGTCGACTGAAGAGGTCACTTCAATCAACTGAAGCTCCTAAAAAAACGTGAACTACCACCGTTTAGTCGACCGAACCTCTTGGTTCGGTCGACTGAACCCAAGAAAAACACCTTAGTCGACCGAACTCAACACCCTAGTCGACCGAACTCCCTTACTATTTTTTGTCTCGGGTTTGTGAAGCAAAACATGGTTTTTGGTCCAAACACAAGCCAAACGAGCCTCTACCAAACCCTGGAAAGCATATAACACACTTATACATGCTGTTCTACAACTTTAGAGGATAAACCATGCATCGATGCTATCATATACTAGAATACAAGCGTCACATATATAAACAACATAAAAGATAAGGTTCGGGGTCTCACAGAAGCTACGCTAGCTATTTAATTATTTAGCGACGCTTATTGCCTAGATAGTATAGTTAATAAGAATTAGCCTATCTGGACAAATGATGAGTAATAGAAGTCATTTTCATCGAGACATGCTATTCACGGTCTACCAGACTGCTAGCGATTTTTTTAAAAAAAATGGAAGAGGGAACTAATTTTAAAATAAAAGTCAAAATTTTTCTCATCATAATTTTTTATTTTTAACTATGTAATTTTCAGGATTAAAATATCTTTTAATCTACTCGCGACTATACTAAAAGAAACCAAACTTACGGGTCTTAATTATGTTGACTGAAAAATGAATTTGGATATAGTTTTAACTACCGAGGATATTCTTAGGAAGTCAGTAAAAATGTTTGTTTATAAAAATGATTCTTACTCTAAGCCGAAAGGCAATAATAAGAAAAAAGGTTCAGAAATAGGGTGGGATAGTTTCCAAGGTAGTAGTGGACCACTAACTGGTGTTAAAAAGCCGAAAGACAGATGTTTCACCGCAACTAGACACGACACTAGAAAAAGCAATGTCCAGTTTTTCTTGGCAAACAGAATAAGAAAGGTAATTTTTGTTCATTAGTTGTGAAAACATGTTTAGCGATATTATCTACCGGTACCTGGTGTATAAATCCGAGAGCTACTAATCATGTCTGTAATTCTTTGTAGAGGTTCTAAAAAACTAGACAACTTAGTGATGAAAAAATTGACCTACACATGGGCAATAATACAAGAGTGGCAGCAGTTGTAGTGGAAAATGTCACTCTCAATTTTAGTAGAGATCGAGTTTTAATATTAGGAATTGTCTTTATGTACCTTCCATTAGAAAGACTTTAATTTATATTTCTAGATTGGTTAAAGATGGATATTTAGTTTATTTTAATAACTCTTTGGTTATTAAGGATAATAAATAAGTTATCTGTTCTGGTATATTGGTTGATGATCTTTATGTTATTACTCAAATCTCTCCTACACTGTAACTGAATGAATTGAATAATATATCTAATTTTCCATTTAATAGAAATGAACATTTTTAATGAACTAAGCGTATCTTTGGCACCTACGCCTTGGTTATATTAATCTGAAAAGGATAAATAGATTGGTTGAAGATGGATCTCTGAGTTCATTGAAAGTGATGACACTTTTAGTCTGTGAATCCTACTTGGAGGGTAAAATAACAAGGATGCCATTTTTTACTAAAGGCTATAGAGCTAAAGAACCATTGGAATTGGTTCACTCTGACTTATGTGGACCTCTAACTATCCAGGTTAGAAGAGACTGCGAGTATTTTGTCACTTTTATTGACAATTATTCAAGGTATGGATACATTTATTTGATGCACCGTAAATCTAAATACTTTGAGAAATTCAAAGTATTTAAGGCGGAAACAAAGAAGTGTCTGAAAAAATGTATCAAGACACTTCGGTCTGACCATGGTGCCGAGTAGCTCTTTAAAGAGTTAGGGAATTATGTTTTAGAGAAGGAGATTACATCCTAGTTGACTGCACTGGGCACTCCACAACAAAATGGTATAGTAAAAAGAAGGAATAAGACTCTTATAGAGGTGGTGAAGTCTATGATGAGTTATCGAGACTTTCCTGATTCGTTTTAGGGATTTTCATTAAATATAGCAACTTATATTATGAACTTGGTACCTTCTACGTTAATACCTTCTACTCTTACAGAATTATGGAACGGGCGCAAGCCTAGTCTAAGACATATTCAAATTTAGGGGTGTCGAGCACACGCGCTGAAAGGGAACATAGATAAGTTGAAACTAAGAACAGAAGTCTGTTTCTTTGTTGGATATCCTAGGGAAATGAAGGGTGATTTATTTTATAATCCTAAGAATTAGAAGGTCATTGTTAGTGCTAATGCTCGATTCCTGTAAGAGGATTATGTAATGGACTAGAAGCCCAAGAGTTGAAATGTTTTGGAAGAACTGAGAGAAAATACTAATAATACGGTAGAAGCACCATCAATATCCTATTGCCTCGTCGTAGTGGAAGGATTATCAGAACACGTGCAGATCCTGAACAAGATCAGGGTGCTACCATTAACATGATGATTTCACAACCAGAAGAGCATGTGGGTAATGGTGCACATGGTTTAGAATCAGCACAGCGTGCCACTGCTAGTACACAGACGTAGGAAGTGCCTCGTTATAGTGGGAGGGTTATTCGTTAACCCGATCGGTATATGTTATTGGGAGAATCTTTTAACAGGATTCTGAAAGAACTAGATACTAAATCTTGTAACTACAATGAAGCACTCCAAGATAAAGATGCAGAATTATAACAAAGGGTTATGAATTTAGAGATGGAGTCTATGTACTTTAATCAGGTATGAAAACTTGTAAAACCAACCGAAGGGATAAAATCCATTAGATGTAAGTGGATCTGTAAGAGGAAGAGATGATCATACAGGAAAGTAAAAACCTTCAAAGTTAGGCTTGTTGCATAAGGGTTTACTTAGAAAGAAGGGATCGATTATGAAGAGACCTTTTCGCTGGTAGCTATGCTTAAGTGTATCCGGATTCTCTTATATATTGCGGATTATTTCAATTACGAAATTTGGCAAATAGATGTCAAGACATTTTTTCTTAACGAAAGTCTTGACGAGTGTATCTATATGGTACAACCAGACAATTTCATAGCAAAGGATCAGGGCACATGTTGTGCAAACTTAAGAGATCCATTTATGGACTTGATCAGGCATCTAGGTCTTGGAATACTTGATTTGATCAGGCCATTATGTCATATGGCTTTGATCAAATCCTAACGAGTCCTGTGTGTACAAGAAATGTGATAGAAGCGTGGTGGCATTTCTAGTATTTTATGTGGATGATATCTTACTTATCGAAAATGATATAGGGGTGTTACTTTCGGTGAAGGTATGGTTATCTGACTAGTCCGATATGAAAGACTTGAAAGAAGTCAGTCACATCCTTGGGATCAAACTTATGCGAGATCAAAAATAGAGGATGTTGAGTTTATCACAAGCTACTTATATTAATATAGTCCTTGCTCATTTAATCATGCAAGATTCCAAGAAAGGGTTTCTCCCTTTTAGGCATAGAATCTTTATATCCAAGAATCATTGTTCTAAGACATCAGATGAGATAGAGAAGATGAAGGTAGTTTATTATGTTTCAGGTGTAGAAAGCCTCATGTATGCTATGCTTTACACTAAACTCGACATCTGTTTTGCTGTCGGCATGGTTAACAGATAAGTCTAATTTAGGGCTAGAGAATTGAACATCGGTAACACATATAATTAAGTACGTGAGAAGGATTAGTAATTATATGTTAGTTTACCAAGCAGATGGTCTAATACCTTTGGGGGACATAGACTCGGATTTTCAGTCGATACGAATTCCCAAAAATTTACCTCAGGATATGTGTTTACCTTGGAAGGTGGAACACATCGAGTATAAATATCATCTGATACGAGAGATCGTACAGAGAAGTGATGTAGCCATGGCCAAGATTGTATCAGAAGACAACCTTGCTGGATTTGATGATTACATTGGAAGCCCATGTCTTATTTACTCTACAGGTCCCTCCAATAGCCTATATACATGTTGTTATAAAACCTGACATCAATTATTTCATTAATTCGTTAATTAGCTTAGTGGCTAGGGTTTCCATGTCTTTGAAACACAAAGTCAAGTTAAAGAAGGATTGGAAGAACACAATAGACCAATGCCCACACTTTGTTCGTGTTTCGCATTTGGAAATATAACAGAAGGCTTGTGTCGGAGATTTGACTAAAAGTCAAAAATCGTGAAGGATCGTTGACTAAAAATTTGGTTCAATAATCGAAATCATCCAACTTGATTTCGAAAGTTAAAATCTTAAAACTAACTTTGGGAGTATTACTGGGTTTTATATTTGATTATTCTATATCAAAAGTTTTAATCTGGAGCATGTTTTGGCGTTTACCTGTCCAGATTTTCTTAGGATCTTAGTAGTTTTCCATAACATTCTATTGATACAGTCCTTACTCATTTTTGTTGGAGGTAAAATTGCCAAGATCATTATTTTCATAAATAATTTTTGGTAAGAAATTAACTGGACGGGCAAACGCTGAAATAGGATCCAGATAAAACTTTTGACGTCGAACGATCAAAATAAACCCGTGCAACCAAAGTTAATTTAGAAGAATACCTTTTTGTCGATCGATTCTTCAACTACGATTTGATTCTGAGTTGAAACTTCTATCAGATCTTCTACTGTATTCCCTTACGTGATTCTCGAATGTAGTATGGGCTACGATTCTCCGAGAACTCCTACTAGCATAACCCCGATATATTTAAGTCTTGAAAGACAAAAATAATATCATAATAATAATAATATAAAATTATCAAAAACTGGTTCAGTCAACCCGCATATATATAGGTCTACAGTAGGGACCTGTGGAGTAATTATGAGTTAGACTTCCAGTAGAACACAAACACCTACTAGAGATTTCTGCAATTATGGAAAAACATGCGACGGTTTCTACAATTTTCATTAAACAGTGAATTACAGTTCACACTATTAAAGAGCTATAATTGCACTCTGACCCATAATCTCAAGACCTTCTTGCATTGAGATCCTGTTATTAAATGCTTACTATTTCCCCCCACGTTAAGATTCTCGATACCCGCTAATTAAATTTAATTACTAACAATTTAATTTAATCGGCATCCTGTTATTCCTTAAACTCTTCCGCTTAACTTATTTGATCACCGGACAATTAAATCCACCTATAGGGTTTGGCCCGGTCAAAACTTATAAGCATCCTTAAGGGGGTATCGTCAATCCCGATATTCGGAATGTAGATTCCATCAATAACTAATATTTGTCATATAAATAATACCGCTATCCAACTCACCGAGAATATAAACCCATATAAGATGGCACCCTCTAATTAATCAAAACAACAAATATTAAATATACGCAAATCAATAATTATGTCAAGATTAAGAGGATAAATACTATTCATAATAACCTTGAGGTGTGAATTAATTTATATAGTTAGTATAAAATTAATTACCTCAAATGTCCCGTTCAATACACACAAAGTGTACTAGCACAGAGAGTCAGAACAATAGACGACGCTATTATTTGTTCTCCGTAACCAAGACAGGCCTACTAAAACTCTGTGTTATAGTCGTACCGATGGTATGTCCATTTCCATCTAAACTACGAATATAAAACTAATATTCTGCGAGAACCTAAAATCTGATATTCTATGTGCAAGCGTACTCTACACACCAAATTAAATGTTATACATAATATTGGACATCCATGCAAATCAAATAAATGATACACATACATTGCTTATAAAAATTCACATACAATAGAAAACTTATTTTATTAAAATTAAATTAAATACTAAAAATATGATTTTCAGCATACCAATCCTAATAATCTCCTACTTATACTCAAAATTATGTTGCTATACATCTGACTCCCATGCCTTCTACATGACTATCAAAAGTCTTAGTCGGTAAGCTCTTTGTAAAAGATCTGCAAGGTTGTCTCTTGATGCAAACTCTACGTCGGACTAGAAATCTAAGTCTGTGTACCCTGAAGGTACTAGACTGTCTGCAAGGTAAATTAACACATAATCCTTAGTCCTTTTCAGGTACTTGATTATATTCTTTATCGCAGTCCAATACTCCTCCCCTGGATTAGACTAATATCTGCTAACGATGCCAACGGCAAACCAGATGTCGGGTCTAGTGCAAAGCATAACATATATGAGACTTCCTATTGTCTAAGTATGAGGAACCGTCTTCATCTTCTCTATCTCATTAGGTGTCTTGGGACACTGATCATTGGATAGAGTGATTCCATGCCTAAAAGGGAGAAACCCTTTCTTGAAATTCTGCATGCTAAAATGAGCAAGGATATCATCAATATACTTTGCTTGTGATAAGTCCAACATCCTTTGTTTCTAATCTCACATAAGGTTGATCCGAAGGATGTGACTGGCTTCTCCCAAGTCTTTTCATATCAAATTACCGAGATGACCATACTTTAACCGTAGATAATGCCCCCACATCATTTTCGATGAGTAAGATATTGTCTACATAAAGTACTAGGAAGATCACCACGCTTCCGTCATACTTCTTGTACACACGACTCATATGAACTTTGATCAAAATCATAAGAATTTATAACTTGATCAAAATGAGTGTTTCAAGACCTTGATGCCTGCTTAAGTTCATAAATTGATCTCTTAAGCTTGCACAATCATGTACTCCTGGCCCTTTGCAATGAATCTTTCTGGTTGTATCATGTAGATACACTTGTCAAGACGTCCGTTAAGGAAAGATGTCTTGACGTCAATTTGCTAGATTTCGTAATTGAAATGTGCAGAAATAGATGAGAGAATCCAGATAGACTTAAGCATGGCTACGGGCGAAAAGGTTTCCTCATAGTCGATCCCTTCTTTATGAGGGAACCATTTAGCAACAAGCCTAACTTTGAAGGTTTTAACCTTCCCGTATACTTCTCTCTTTCTCCTATAGATTCACTTGCATCCAATGGATTTTATCCATTTGGGTGGTTTTACAAGTTTTTAGAGCTGATTGGAATACATAGATTCAATCTATGAATTCATAACCCTTTACCAAAGATCTTCATCTTTATCTTTTAGTGCTTTATTGTAGTTATAGGGCTCGGTATCCAATTTTTCTAGGATTTTGTCAAACGACTCTCCCAAGAATATTTACCGATTAGGTTAATGAACAACCCTTTCACTACGACGAGGCACTACTTGTGTTTGTGTACTAGCAGTAACATGCTATGCAGAATATGAACCCTGTGCATCAGCACCGTGTTCTTGATTTGCACTTGTCACGATAATTCTCCCACTACGACGAAGTAATGGAATACCAGTGACTTGTGGTTCCTCTTTCATTCTACTGGTATTTTCTCTCAGTTCTTTCAGAATAATTTTGCTAGTAGGCATGTGATCCATAATATAATCATCTTCCAAGAATTGGGCATTGGTGCTAACAATGACCTTATGATCCTTAGGGTTATAAAACAGACCACTCTTCATTCATTTGGGATACCCCAAAACGAATCAGGTAAACATGAATAACTCATCATTATCTTACCATTTCCATAGGAGTCATATTCCTTTTTTCTGCCACACCATTCTGCTGTGGAGTGCCAGGTGTAGTCAACTGGGATGTGATCTCGTCTGATGACAAGTAGTCCTTAAACTCTCCAATGAGGTATTCTCCACCACGGTCGAATTGTAGTGATTTGATACTTTTACCTAGATGCTTCTCTGCCTCCGCCTTGAATTGTTTAAATTTCTCAAAGTATTCAGACTTACGGTGCATCAGGTAAATGTATCCATACCTTGAGTAGTCATCAATGAAACTGACAAAGTACTCAAAGCCACCTCTAGTTCAGATTGTCATAGGACCACATACATCAGAATGAACCAGCTCCAACGGTTCTTTAGCACTAAATCCTTTGGCCGAAAAGGACTTCTTTGTCATCTTACACTCTAAGCAGGATTCACATACTATAAGTGCCTCCACTTCTAATGAACTCAAAGGTCCATCTGTTACTGGTCTGTTTGTCCTTTTTAGATTAATATGACCCAAGTGTAAGTGCCAAAAAAATGTTTAGTTCATTAAATAAGAAAACTTTCTCTTATATGATAATATAAATATATTATTCGTTTTAGTCAGTTGCAGTGTAAGAGAGATTGGAGTAATAATATAAAGATCATCCATCAATGTACCAGAACAGATAACCTGTTTATTGTCATTAATAACCACAGTGTTATTAAAATAAATTAAATATCCATCTTTAGCCAATCCAAAAACGAAAACTAAGTTCCTTCTAATGGCTGGTACATAAAGATAATATCTCAATATTAAAACCCGATCTATACTAAAACTGAGAGTGACATCTCCTACTGCAACTGCTATTAGTTTTATATTATTGCTCATATGTAGGCAAATCTCTCCATCACTAAGTTGTCGGGTTTTCTAGAACCCCCGCAATAAATTACAGATATGATTAGTGGCTCCCGTATCTACACACCAGGTACCGGTAGATAACACCGCTAAATATATTTTCACAACCAGTGAATAGAAATTACCCTGTTTGTTCTGTCTTCTAAGAAATACTGGACATAACTCTTTCCAGTGCAGGGTCTGGTTGTAGTGAAAATATTTGTCTTTCGGCTTTGTCACATAAGTCCGTGGCCCACTAACTACCCTGAAAATCGTGTCTCCATGTTTCTGAATCTTTTTCTTTTTTATGCCTTTCGACCAAGAGGAAGAACCTTTTTCAGAAATAAACATATTTTTTGGTATTGAAGGAATACTATTTGTAGTTAAGGCTATATTCCCGTTATATTTTCCAGTCAACAAAATTCAGTCCCATAAGTTTGGTTTCTTTGAGTATTGAAGCGAGTGGGTTGAAATCTATTTTAATCCTAAGAATTATATAATTAAAAAATCGTTAATAATGATGAGCAATACTTTGAGTTCATTTTCATTTGGTTCGCTCTACCATTTTAAAATTAATTCGCCAGCAGCGTGGTAACCTGAGAATAGCATGCCTCGTTGGGAGGACGTCTACTATTCTTCATAAGACCAGACATGCCAATTCCTTTTAATTTTTTACTATCTAGGCAACTGACCATGCCAAGTAAAATTAAATAGCTGACATAGTTTTAGTCCAGTATATAATAGCAGTGACTCAGTTGGAGAGGATACTATTATATACAGTTAAGTGTTAACCATCACCTAATCCTAAATTAATCGCTTCGCAATGAACTCTTTAGTTGGAGAAGTGATCCACACTAATAATTATCCAGAATTATCCCTAAAGGAGATTTGTACTGGCGATGCCGCAATTAATCTGTCTGTTAGGGAAGAATGCCTTGCTGCCGACATGCAGGGTTTAATTGCATTGCCTATAAACTGATGATGGAGATTGCGAGATTTATCTGTGAATAAATTCTCTATCTCACTTAGATTTTTAAAACATTTTTTTGGGTTATAAAAATCTATTTAATTAAAATAAATTTATTAATTTTAAAAATCACATGATCTGAAAGAATCAAATATCTTTTCGTGTACACGATTCTAAAGATTCTAGTTTATTAAACCATCTTTTAGTGTTTAAATGCGTAACAAATAAAATTTAATAAATGCATAATTTTTTCTTTAACTATTCAGCTAAAGTGATTAAAGACATTTATTTATTTTATTTATCGTCCCACATTTTTTGAAAAAAAAATTTATTTTGATTAAATATTTTTTCATTTAATTAATTTAAAATCCGAAATTAATTCCCACGTTTTTTCAAGATATACGATTTAAAAAAAATTATCTTTAAACGTGATATTTTGTAAAAAATAAAATATCTAAAGTTTTTTCATCTAATTAATTAATTAATTAAAAATAACTTAATTTTATTTTGTATTACAAAATATTTTAATTAAAACCGAATATTCGAATTGATTAAATTAACAGGATAAATAAAACCAATAAATATCATCCACGCAGTTAATAAAGAATAAAATGCAAGATATATAAAAAATTATATGGATTTAATGATCGAATTTAAACTCTAAAGAGTTTCAGTCTCCTATTTTGAATAAACTTATTTGTTTGAATAAATACCAATTTTCGTGCTCCCCTGGATGCTGGATTATCTCCCGAAAAGCTTTCTAGTCCAAGCCAAACATTAAATCACTAGTTGATAATCCCAAATCATGTAATCACCAACGAATCCACTTGCGCTTAAAAAACCACTACTGGAATTTGCTCCTTTGCCTTACGAAGCACCGAAATAGTGTTTGCGTTTGGGATTGGGACTGCACCAAAAACTGTTTGGTTCCAACCAAACAGCACCTGTTTGCACCGCTGCTTGCGCCGCTTGATCAAATCAGCACCGCGTTTGGCGCCTGAAAAACCGCAGGCCCTGTTGTGGAATTGTTTAGGATATTGCTTCACTGTTGCGCTGTGTTGGAAACCGCGATAGTGCTGCGGCCTGTTTGCTTGTGATTGGTTTGCAAAACACTGCTGAGTTGGCGTTGCTATTGGTTTTCTTTGCTGAAGCTTGGAAATCCGGCGCCAGTTTGGGAAAGCGCCTTTTTCTGCTTTTGCTGTTCGAAAGCTGCCTTTTGCTTTAAATAAAAAAAAAAGTCAACCAAATAGCCCCTTGCCGCAGCCTGCTGAGAATTGGGAAAACTGCTACAGCGTCTGCTTTGTTGTTGTTGTTGTTGTTTTTTTTTTTTTTTGCTTCCTTATCTTGCGTTGGAAACCAGCGCTTTTTACAAACAACAGTAGCACACTGTTGGATGCGCTGTGATTGGTTGCTTGGTGCTATGAGCTTGCTTTACGCATGGAATCCACCCATCGAAGATAATATCATGTTTATGATCCAAGATAACACTTTTTGGATATCACACATCATCATCCATGAACCTTGTTTTTCTTTGAAAAACCACTGAAGCTTGGAACGGAAACCGCTGCCTTTTTTTTTTCTTTTATCAGAAAACAAAACTGTTTGGCTCAAAAAAAAAAAAAAATCTTGCAGCTTTAATATATCACGGTTCTTTGTTCTTCAACTGTTCTTTATTTTTTTTTCGATTACATAAAATTAAAAAAAATATACAAGAACTAGAAATCAAAAAACAATAAATATTACATTGATCCTATACTTTCGTAGAGTTCACAATCAATTAATATATCACGGTTAATTCCCGTGATTAAAAAAAATAATTAATCATCACCCACATATTCAATCAAATATGAAAATAAAGGATGATCATAAAATCAAGATTTAAAACGCCTTCAAAACAAAGTTAGCAACAGTTTTAAAACTACCCGGTCTCGATAACCGTAAACAAAAAATAAAATGGCTATGCTACTAATTTGTTGGAGGCAAAACTGGCAAGATCATTATTTTTGTAAACGATTTTCAGTAAAAAATTAACAGGACGGGCAAACGTCGAAACGGGCTCCATAAAAAACTTTTAACGTCGAACGATCAAAATAAACCTGTGCAACCGAAGTTAATTTAGAAAAATATCTTTTTGTTGATCGATATTTCAATTACGATTTGATTTCGAATTGAAGCTCCTATAAGATCTTCTACTGTATTCTCTTACGCGATCCCCGAACGTAGTGTGGGCTACGATCCTTCGAGAACTCATACCGACAGAACCCCGATATATTTAAGTTTTGAAAGACAAAAACAATATTATAATAATAATGATATAAAATAATCAAAAACTGGTTCAGCCTACCTGCATATATATAGGGTTACAGCAGAGACCGGGGAGTAATTATGAGTTAGACTTCTAGTGGAACACAAACACCTACTAGAGGTTTCTACAATTATGGAAAGACATGCGGCAGTTTTTACAATTTTTATACAACACTGAATTACAGTTCACACCACTAAAGAACTAATTGCACTCTGATCCATAATCTCAAGACCTTATTGCATTGAGATCCTGTTATTAAATGCTTACCATTTCTCTCCACGTTAAGATTCTCGATACCTATCAGTTAAATTTAATTACTAACAATTTAATTTAATCGGTATCTTGATATTCCTTAAGCCCTTCCACTTAACTTATTTGACCACCGGATAATTAAATCCACCTGTAGGGTTTGGCCCGATTAAAACTTGTAAGCATTCTTAAAGGGGTATCGTTAATCCCGATCTTCGGGATGTGAATTTCATCAATAATTAATATTTGTCATATAAATAGTACCGCTATTCAACTCACTAGGAATATAGACCATATAAGATCGCACCCTCTAATGAATAAAAACAACGAATATTAAATATACGCAAATCAATAATTATTTTCGAATTAAGAGGATAAGCACTATTCATAATAATCTTGGAGTGTGAATTAATTTGTATAGTCAGTAGTCAGTACTAAATTAATTACCCCAAATGTCCCGTTCAATACACACAAAGTGTACTAGCACAGAGAGTCGGAA